>JASFCW010000355.1:0-12254 GCA_036936985.1 Crucibulum cyathiforme
AAACTATTTGTAGCACATGAGTATGTTTCATAATAGAAGATATGTTACGCACCTGAGTCCACTTATTTTGGCATGCTTTGGCAGTCTTAGGACCTCCCTTGGTGCGCTTCAGCTCCAACACAGCCCCAGCAGCAGTAAAGGTGACTAGCTTGAAGTTTCCACCATCTCCAGCAGCAGCAGCATGATCCCTCAAGAAGTTGAGCAAGAGAAGCTCATCAGCTGCAGTCCACACAGCGTTATTCTCTGTCTTTGTCATATAGAAATTGCTGGAAGAGAGCAGAGGGAAGAGAGCAGTGCTGTTGAAACGACCAATGAACACGGTCGCGTTCAGATGTGCGGGTGTCACATAAGGTCACAAACACACGTGACTTTCTGAACAATATGGGCTACCATATATGGATGATAATATGGTATTGTCATGTCATATTGTGACACCGAATGCAGCCTTACACTGTGGGAAGTGAAAGCACTTGCGGGAAAGCGCTGGGCGCTCAAAACCAGTTGTTTGGCGCTCCAGACCGGGTGCTTCCAAAATTAGTGCTTTTTGGGGGCTCTTCTGGCTGAGTGCATCTAAAATTAGCACCTTTTGGAATGCTCCAGAGCTGGTACCTCTAAAATTAGCACTTTTGGAATGCTCTAGAGCTAGTGCTCTAAATTTAGGTACTTCTTCGGATGCTTCTGGTGAAGTTCCAAAAGGAGCACTTAGATCACACACAATTCAAACACTTCGCGTTGAGTGTTCTCATCGGCAGTCGTAGCAAAATGCTTCTTTTACATCCTTTTCTCGCCGCTCTTTCTGGATACAATGGCTCCGCTAAAGTTGAAGACTAAACAGAAAGACCAGAAATACCTAAACTGGAGGAAAATTTGTCATTGTCATCCAACTTGCAGCAAATTCATTTTACGAAGAATGCGTCAAAAGCACTACAATCTACCAGGGGCTGGATGGGATCTGTCTGAGAGTGCTGATGACTTGGAACTGGATGAAGACTCTGCTTCTGAAGTGATGTATGGCATTGAGCTTGCCCAAGGTTTAGCAGAAGACGAACTCGATCAAGGGTTGACAGAGGACAGTGGTTCTCAACACTTCACCTCTCGCTTGATGGCTATTGGACTTGACAAAGTCTTGGTGGAAGAACAAGAATCACAAAGCCTAGACTCTGAATTTCATCACTCAACCCCACAGCTCTCTGAATCACACGAGATGGGGGGGAACTGGGATGAAGGATCAGCTTTGGACGAGGTGGGATATAAAAAGACTGATGAGTGGATGGAGTTTGATGAATGGGAGGAAATAGAGCAAGTTGGGATAAAGACACGGGAGGAGCTCATTGCAGAGCTTGAGGAGATGTTGGGACCAGACATTGATGGGAATCTGTGGGACCTTCGTACGTTCTGTGTCATTTTAGAATATTACTCGCATCCAAGAATAAAAAATTATGATTGTCAGGAAAAGGTCGTCTGAGCAATGAAGATTTTGATGATATTTGCACATTCAAGCTACACCTAGTTTCAAATATGCCTCGTCTTGCATTTGACCAAATGTGATATGCTTTCTGTCGCAAGCTCGAAATCAGCTCATATTGGGTTATCTCTCATCGTCTTGCTATTCTATCTGGTATTGAACCTGTCTGGTATGACTGCTGCAAGAACTCCTGCATGGCTTATACAAGTCTATATGTGAATAAAAAGAAATGCTCTCACTGTGATGAGCCACGGTACAACACTCAATCCAAACCTTGTCGAAAATTCTGCTATATTCCTCTCATTCCACGTCTGAGAGGATATTTTATGAACGAGCGCTTAATAGACACCTTATCCTATCGGCACAACTACCCCCACAGTAACGACACCATATCTGATGTGTTCAACTCAAAACACTATCACAACCTCCGACAAAATGCTGTCGCAGTCAATGGCAAGAAGCTCAGTTTTAATTTTTTCTCAGGGGAAAATGATATTGCCTTAGGCTTTTGCTTTGATGGCTATTTGATATTTGATCGCTTCAGAAGACGTGGAGGGCCATCTGCGACTCCAATCCTCCTGCAGAATTATAATTTACCACCAGATATTCGAACTCATCTGTCCAACATTATCTGTTTAGGTGTAATTCCCGGTCCTAAGGGTCCAAAAGACCTTGACTCATATCTGGATCCTCTTGATGCTGAGTGCGCGAAACTTGTGCATGGTGTCTCTACTTATCACTGTGCAGAAAGAAAGGATTTTCGGCTACGGGCATACATTATTCTTGGCAGTGGTGATATCATCATGGTAGAAAAATTCTTGAAGCTAAAGGGGCATAATAGCAAAAGTCCCTGTTGTTCCTGCAAAATTCAAGCCGTAAATGACTTCAAAAACGATCCTAGGTTGACATATTATGTCCCTCTCTCGCTTCCTAAGGTTTCTGGACAAATTCTTACACCATACAACCCATATCACCTCCCACCTCGCACTCACAATGACTGGATGAAAACGGCAACTAAGATTGAAAACACCGACTTACTGTACCAGAAGGAGGAAATTGCTAAAAAGTCTGGTATTAAGGGCCTTCCAGCATTGCATCGTGTCGGCTCTTTAGACTATGCATGAGGAATTGCATGGGATTGGATGCATCTGCTTCTCGAGAACATTGTAAAAAACCTTGTGCATCTATGGTCTGGAAAATTCAAGGGTCTAGATTCTGGTATGGAGGACTATGAGATACCTCCTCATATATGGGAGGACATTGGTCAAGACACTGCCGATGCAGTGAAGCATATTCCTGCAGATTTTGTCCGTGTCTTAGGGAATGTGGTTGATGAACGCTCGACTTATACAGCTGAGTCGTGGGGTTTTTGGTTCATGTACCTTGCACCTATACTGCTCGAAGGTTGCTTCAAGAATGCTAAATATCACATCCACCTTTGCAACCTTGTGGATATTATGAAAACTTGTATGCAATTCTCTATAACTCGTGAAGAAATCAATGTCGTCAAGTGGAAAATTGTGAACTGGGTTCAGATGTATGAAAGGTAGGTTATTTTATTGATTCTGATTCAAAATGACTTTCTGATTCAATTTTGTAGATATTATTATCAGTATCGATCTCATCGCTTGTTGACCTGTACCCTAACAATACATGGCCTGCTACATATTCCAGACAACATCCGCTTCTGTGGACCAGTTTGGTCCACTTGGACTTATTGGATGGAGTGCTACTGTGGATACCTCAAAATTGGCCTGTGCTCTCGAAAGAGTCCTTGGGCAGATCTTGCAAATCGAGTGCTGCATAAAGCATACCTGGACTAAGTTGAAATTCAGTACGACCTTAAAGACGAATTGGAGAGTCCGAAAAAAAAAGCAATTGATGGTCAGCACACCTATGAAGACTGTAAGTTTTAAACTTTATATTGAGAGCAGCTGAGACAATGATTAATTCGTTTTTAAGATCCACATTTGATGTTTGGATTTCCCTATCGCAAATCATTCAAGCCAGATAATATTGTTCAACAAAAAATTGCAGGATACTTTTCAGCTGTGACTGGGAAAGCACAAAAGAGCATCATCCATCACCTACCAGACATTATGCCTACCTGGGGAAAAGTAAAGATCACAAGTGGTGGTGATTCCATTAGATGTTCAGCAGACAGAGAGGGTAGAGATGTGGAACTAGAATGCAACACGTCATATGTTCGGGTAAGAATCCATAATCATCTGATATACTAAAAATCTGATGTTTCTTTAGCACAAACTGGAAGTTGTGTTGACAAAGAAGAAGAGCAGCAAGAGCTCTACCACTCTCACAACAACCCATGAAATTTTTTACGGTCGATTGGAGCAGATCTTCGTTTGCAAGCTTCCAGAACATGACTTCTGGGGTCCTGATCTTGCAGGTACTACCCAAATTCTGGCGCTCATTACACCTTGCATCACAAATGGCCAAGATGCAGTGGTCAAAATCACAAAATATTCAACGTAAACAACTCCTGTAATAACTGACATTCGCACAATTAGCTCTGTGGTGGGCAGGATATTTACTCGAGGCAGCTGGGGGATTATAGATAGAAGTATGGATTACTCAAGAACTGAATTTTTACCTAGCAATATGTAGAATTCAATTTTAGAATTAGTACTGTAACCACTTAAATACGGACTATAACTAAGAATTTATTTCCTACAATTAAAAGAAGGAAGAGGTCTCAGCTGGATGCCGCTGCGCACAAATATAACGCCAGTTGTCACACCTTGTGATTCACATAACTATGACATAACCAGTGCATGCAAAGCTTGGTTGCACGAAGATTCTCTCTTCACTTACCTTGTGCTTACCTTCCCTATTCACTTTTATCTAACCCTTACTTTCCAAATATTTCAAGAGTCTCAATGTCGTCAAAAAAACTGAATGAAGCTAATGATATAATATGACAATTAGAGAAGCAAATCAACCAGTATGAAAAGTGGATGGGTATATCGTTTCAAACTGTGCTACCGACACACTCAACTAATTAATGAGTCTAGGTGAAATGAAGGAGGACTCCAAAAAACCCCAGTTGATAAAACGTCCCAACAGTCAGGCTGGCCATGCATCTGGCTATAACCTACAGAGTGCCATGGGTCTCATTGGACATGACCAATTTTATTGCATTCTTAGTGTGAGTTCTTTCTGATCATTCATCTCATATATGTGTATATGCACATTATTAATTCATATATTTCCATTACAAACTAATCATTAACTTATAATCAGCACATCATGAAACGATACACAGTCGATTACCTTAGGATATCAATGACCATCTCGCAACAATCACTGGGCTTGGTAGAGAAAGTGATTGGACTTGTACGTGTCAATACAGCTTTTGCACTTATGGAATCTGTATTCAAACTCTCCAATTGATTCACAGATTCAAAAAGACATACCCTTCTTCCAAAAGTTTGCAAATGGTTGGCCAATCAAAGATATCATCAAATGCTACCTTCAAAATGATAAAACGAAATTCAAAAGGGATCTGGCCTTTATATCCAAATATTTTGAGAATGATTTAGAGCCTAACGGTACAATGATTCAATTTTATTATGATTGACGACATTCACTGGTTATTCCCATTGCAGCGAAAGGGAAAGGTCAGCAGCACAAAACTCATACCGAGCACTCAGACGATTCAGACAGCAAGTACAACAAGGACGACAAAATTGATCATAGTGAACAAGAGTACAATATCATGGACATGGTAAGTAAGAGGAACACCTTAATTTTTCATGCTTATGAACATATATCCAGGGAGCGAAGTCTAACAGCACATCGAAGAAATGCAAGGTAAATTCATTATATCCTTTTCACTATCATATTACTTATATCATTCACAGGAGATAGTCAAGCCTCCAAAGACCATAACTGGTCCTCTCACCCATAGTAATAGCAAAAACATGAACAAAGAGGTACGTTAGCATTTATTCCACTGAAATATGCCTTCTGGAACTGAGTTAAACATTTTCAGCTTACCGTTGTCAAGCCTACTGTATTGTCAAAGCCTAAACCGCGGCCGAAGGGAAGGAATATGAAGGAGAGCGATGTAAGTCTTGTATCTCTGACATCAAACAATCTTACATATTGCATATTATCAGTCCAAGGTCAAACCAGTGACTGATGAGAATGAAAATAAAGCCAAAAAAAGCACACTGGTAATTAAATAATACAGGAAATATAATATTTACTTGCTTTTACAGGGGAAATGGAAGCATAATCAAGATTTTCACGACTATGAAGACAATTCGGAACAGGTATGAACTCACATGTGTATATATATGTCCTGGATACTAAATGTATATGTAGATTATAAAGAAGAAATGCGGAAACAAGCCTAAGGATTTAGCTTTATGTCCGCTCTACCAGTGCAAAGACTCACTCCCAATCAACCCATCGTCAAGTCTTAAAGACCTTATTGGCCAAAGGGCGAAGCTCATCAAGCGTGATGGGCCAGCTGCTAGAACTGTTCTTCAAGTCAAACTCGATATATGCCAGGCGATCAAACTCCAGAATTCAATCCCTTCTTTCCAGCGAATGGGAATTGAACGAGGTTGGCCAAATCCGGTCAATTTCTCCACAATTCCCTCCCAGATTCATGGATTTGGTGGTGCTTTAAAGAAGATGATTCAAGATCCAGTTACCTTGATGGAATCAATCACTTGGAAGAGTTTCATGTTTGACATAGAGGATATGTTAGAGAAGTTTACTCAGGGAAGGATAGCGACAAAATGGATGAATGCTGCAACAGATAATGTTCACTGCGGGTAGTGAGTACCAGGAAACTTCAAATCGATATTTACTGACATTTTCTCAGTTATGGACTGGGTGGCCAATCAGTTATCCACGCAGTGCTTATGGGGTTTGACAACACAAAATTCAGATGTTCCATCAACAAAACTATATACGATATGATGCTTATGGAATATCCCAGTGAATTCAAACATGAGGAATACGTGCTGATGAAGTTTTCGGACTTTATAGATTTCATTCTAGTTCCTCACATCGCAACACTCCTTATTGCTGACGACATGAATATTACGCCGGGTAAGGCGCAAGACGAGCATTTTGCAAGCAAAAACTATGGCACAGCTATTAATTGGGATACGGATGACCCGGTAGTCGAGGCAGCAGTAAAAAAAGCCATGATGGAGTCCATTCAAGTATTTTGCGATGTCTACTAATTTTATTTCCTATTCTGACATGAACTTCATAGGATACTGTCGAAGAGAATGACCCCGAAGAGGATGACCCTGAAGACAATAATGAAGACGCGGTGGTACCACCCTGAGTCCATAGAAAGGAAGACGTATATAAGGTATTTCACTTTATTTCACTCGAGACAAGATTATGCATTATCTCACTGTCTTTGCCATTACAGTCACCTATTCAAAATGCTACACCTGGTCCATCCAACAGGCCAGCAATGGTCAGAGGTAATACATGTCAGTCAATCAGGAAAAGGACGAAGTCATACAAGTTAGTAAGTAACACTTACAACTCTTAAAATATACATTCTAATTCATGTCAACTGCTAGGCAGCAAACACCTGAGAAGGAAGACAGATTCATTAGCTCAAACATGTCTTATCAGAATTGAAATTACTATAGCAGATTGGACATTTGTGTACATAATACAATTAGCCGAACGATACCAAGTACAATCATAAACTTATAATGAAGTTAGATGGTTATTGCGCATCAATCACGTCAATCCTGCCTGTACTGCCCACATTATTTCTCTCGGTCCGTCGGATCAAGTAACTGAATGGATCAAAGTCTAAAAATAAAAAATTTGTATACAGTGATCAAACAAATGCAGTCGCTGATACTACAAATGCAGTAGATAATATATGTTCCACTATGTAATCAGCATTCTTTATGAGTTCCAATATATCCATTTATTTATACTTGTATGCATTCGTTTACAACACCCATATTCATTTACAACATTAACTCCTGCTCAAACTCCAAACCATCACTGCTCCCTCACTCACACTCATGCCTTCCCACCCCATTTTCTCGACGTTAGAGGTAGATCCCAATGATCCATACCCGCTAAATGTAAGTTATTATCTATTTTTTCTATCAGATATCTCTAACTCGATTCTACTGCTTTAAGAATGGAGAAACTGTATGCTTCCGTTTGCCCTCCGGTCATTGGGCGCTGGCTATGGTATACTTATGGAAGAGATGCCGCGGGGTGAATGCCTGGTGAGTCATCCAATTATATGTTTGCTTGCATTTCTGATCATTTTTCAGTGGGTTTGACATATGATACGCCCGAGGTCCAGAAGGCACGCAGAATGCTCGTACGGCCGTGAACAAATATACAGCCTGGACGAATGGATTGACCATGGCCGTAAAAATTGGTTTTATAATGAATATCCAATCCGCGCTTGTTAATGTAAGTTTGTCTTTTTAATGCTATGGTAAGAATTTCGTGTTTAAACAACTTATATAGATATAATATGTTTTACCAATCAAAATATGCACTATCTTTTAACAATACAATGATTTTTTGTTATACCTCTACAATAAATTGAGTTCTATCTACTTTTTCATTGTTGAACTGATATTTACTCGAACTATCTATGCGATATAGTGTCCCGTGGCGCTAGGTACAACCTTATTTGGGTGTGTTATGCACAATGTTGCTTGGTTGTGTTATGCACCCCGTTGCTTGGTTGTGCATCTTATGCCCTGCAGAGTTTAAAACAAACTCTGATCACTACCACCACCATGCTTTGCACACCCTGGCCCTTGCTTTGCGTAACCCGCCTGAACCCCATCTCGACACCCCACCTCTGCTACTGCCACCGCCACTGTGCATGCCCCTCCTCTCCAACAGAGATGTGGGCTGGTGTGTCTTTCAACATCAACAAGCGGCAAGATGACAGCTGTCACCATGCTTCGCACACTCACCCCTTGCTTTGCTTACTCACCTGAACCCCGTCTCAACACCCTGCCTCTGCTACCGCCACCATGCGTGCCCCTCCTCTTCAACAGAGATGTGGGCCGGTGTGTCTTTCAACATCAATAAGTGGCAAAATGACAGCCAGCCTGAGGATAATGATGGACGACGGCGTGCATGAGGACAAGATGATCAGGTCGATCGATGGCCCGACATGAGCATGTGAGTAAAAGTCCCTCTGAGCAGTGTCAAGTTATACTGACATCACTTTTATGTTCTTGCGTCTATCCAGCCCTCCCCCAATGCCTGTAATAGCGAAAATGATGCATATATGCGTGCAAAAATGTGAGTAAAAGCTCCTCTGAGCCAATGTTAACTTACTGATGCTGCCTTTACATATTATTGTTTATCCTAGCCCTCTCAATACTTTCAAAAGCGAGAACAGTGCATATATGTGCGTGAAACTGTGAGTAAAGGTCCTTCAGAGCCACTTTCACTTACTGACATTCACACTGCTTCATACATAAAAATGAAGGCTCAGTCTCATCAGTCTCGCAACCAAAGCTAAGCTCCTGTTTTGGTTTACAGAAGGTGCGTCCATTAATTCTATTCATCTCGATATGATCTTTCTAACATGCCATGATGAGAGCCATGATGAAGACAACAACCAAGCCACATGACAAGAATGGTAGCCGAGTGCACAATGGGGACCAGCAGTTGCATTAGCCGAGCGCACGATGAGGGCTACGACGAAGACGATGACAACTGAGCTGCATGACAACAATGGCAGCCAAGCACATGATGAGGCACGGCAAAGATTGCAGCCGCAGCTTTCAAGGTGACTCCGTAAGTGGATTGGTTTTTTTTTTATGTACACTCTCTTAAACACTACCTAGAGTTTCAAGCTGGCCAGCAGCAGGGAGAATGATAAGGATAACCAAGGTAAACTGAATATTTTCAGTAATTTATAATTTTGTATTGTAGCTAGATCCGAATATATACATTTAGAAGTACTAATATATGAGCATGATAAAGCACCAGTGGGTGAGCACCCACAAGACGCTAATGGTTAAGTGTACTGAAGAACTAACAGTTGAGTGCATATCATACTAATAAGAAAGTGCTTTTATAAAATGAAGCACTACCTACAAAGCACTCGGGTGCTAACTCTGCAGTGCATTCCATGCACATAGTGCTACCCTGGGTACTTTAGATAGAGTGCTTGAGTATGCTACGTGTTAAGCACCTGAGGCAGTCGGCCTGAAGTGCTTTTGAGGTGCTCCGTGAGAAGTGCATCCACTTCCTACAGTGGTTACGAATATCACTACTCCAAATTGATGTATGAAAGAGAGCAGGTATCAAAATCATCACCCTGTACAAACCTTCTAATCCACTGCCCAGTTTGCTTTTATGGTTCCACAGGCCAAAAGAAGACTTCTTAGAAATACAATACTCTGTGGCATCTTGCTACCATGCATCCAGGAAAAGATGATGAACCTTATGAGATAACTCCTGAATTTTTGGTGGTAGCTTTTATCAGCTCTAAGGAGCAAATCTGGATGGGTGTTGACTGGGATGAAGTTGATTTCCACAGGGATTTCAACATGCTCTCAGACACTGATGCTATAGAAGAAATGGAACAACATATTGAAGAGAAGGAGAAAAATGCTAGGCAGAAGAGAGGAAAGGAATGGAACCACCAAGTATTATACCACAACCACCAAAAAGTAATTAGATCGAGCTGAACTATTAAGATGATGATTGCAAGAGATTCACGGCACCTAAACGCGCAACGATGGTGCTGATGATTAGCCGCCGAGCCAAATCTCGCAAGACCCTTAGTTAAGGGTCTAGGTGGGTTTATGTGCTGGATTCTTCACATGCTACCCCCCTGGCTTGGACCTAGGTGAGTAAATCAGTGGCTATAAACAGATCACCCAATTGTAAGCCTGGCCCTCACATAACCTGCTCGAGCCAGACTCACCACCGATGCATGCACATGCCATCCCTTATCTGGCATGAACGCGCCTCCTTCCCATTCGCTTGGCTATGAAACTCTACGGTTCCACCCGTCCCTTTCTCCGCTCTTTCACTATAAAAGGTTACACTTTTCGCCTTCATTGCTTCATTCTTACAACTGGCAACAAAGGTGTGTACTTACATTCTATCTACAACATGTATATTCATTCTTACAACTGGCAATGAAGATACCTTCATCCTGTCCGTCTCATTTGATTCAGTGAGGCTGCCGAGACACGACAGCCTTTCACCGATCGGCTGAACATACTCGCTAATGATGACCATTTCGCCGAGGCAGGCCACTTTGAGAGCTGGAATCAGTCTTGAATACAAAGTCTCCTGCATAGCCTTATGTTCAGCCTCAATCATAGAACGCACTTTCAGATATTACAGGATCAACATTCTTTTTCTTCTCATAAATGCTATAGTACCTCATTTTCTTACTGGGAATTGACACTGAAGTTTGCTCTGCACAGAGAGGGGTTATTGCCACTAGATGCTGTCAGACTGATATATAAATATCTGTAATGAGCATACAAAATTAATATATAAATGACTGTAGCACAGACAGAGCATTCTGATATATAAATGACTGTAGTGCAAGCAAACTTACCAATACTTTGGTTCTGATTAGATAAATGTGGTGTACATGAAATATCAGTTTGGGAGATGAATTCAGCACCAGTAGGGATGATGCTATGCATGTGTAAATTATTTGATCATCAACTTCTTTGGGCCCATTTTTATATGTAGGGAGCAAACATTATGTTGACATCAAAGTTATTTTTAGCAAGAAAACATATTAATAATGCAACAACTGCATGCATTCTCCTTCATTCACAGTCAGTGAAGACTGTTCTCTATGGTAATTAAAGCATGATAATACTATGGAAGTAGGACTAGTGCAGCTTCAACTACCCTGGTATAGAGCTTTAGTTGCCTGCAACATGAGTGTGGGCATGCCACACTATATCAAATTTAGTGCACCATTAGGCTTTAGCACCACAGCATTATGTTTGGCAACTTCAACCTGACCATGTGCTTACCCTCTTCTTTACCTTATGGCTCACAGAGCCTCACTTTTGGCACCTTGAGGCTTGGGTTTGTAAATATATCCTGAATCCTCTCCCAAAACATAACCTTGTATTTCCTACATATCATACATAGCACATACATAGCACAAGCAGATGCAGTACCATCACAACATATGTTCTGATGCTACTATAGATAATAAATAAAGAAGGTTTGCAAAAAAGAAAGAAAAGTAAAAAAGTAAAAGAAAAATGATGCTTCCATCACAACATCAGTGCTGTTTGCTGTGTAATTCCATTATTAAAATGTTCCTGATGAAGAAACTCTGGATTTTTATTTACTTGTAGAGCTGCATGCTTGGGTATAGTCAATGGTGCTGGTGAGGCCCAGTGAGGCACTAACATCATTGTATAAGTGCAACTCATAGATCATCTGACTTTTAATCCATCGTCAGACTTTTATTATTTCTGCACCATTTATTGCAAAATACTTAATAAACATGGAATACTATGTCATAAGATCATATATATTCAATAAAAAGGAATGTTCTACTGTAAATCATGCCTGAAATCTCTCTAAAGTGTTGCGACATTTCAGTTTATTGGAAGTTTCTGAACTCAATTTGATTGATTGTAAGCATTATCACTGAAGCTTTCCGCTTGTGATATTCATTTCTAAAACACATTTTCAAGCCATTTCTGGAGCTATCTATCCAGATTAAATGACATAACATGGTTTATTGAATTGAAGACTTTAAATCACCCTCAAATTTTGGTCTTGAAGTTGT
>JASFCW010000356.1:0-12253 GCA_036936985.1 Crucibulum cyathiforme
ATATTACAAGGATGACAGATTACATTTCGGAGCTTTTGACAGCAATGGGTGGGGTACCAACCTATAATTTTACATACATATACCTATATAGTACATCTATCATTATCCTAGGTTTCATAAATAAATATGTATTTCCCACTACTATATGTTGCGACAAAGATGGAAAAGAAAGAAATGTAGGCCGTGGGAAAATATCCAAATGCAATCACTTTTGGTGGGCGCGAGTAAAGTAATGAAGTGGGTCAGTAAAGAACTAAGTAGTGAGTAACTAAGTAAATGGTTAAAGCTACATATTCGTTGATATGTAGTGCGAAGAAATACTTGAAGTTTAGCCGAACTAGCCAACTAGGATAAGATAAGATGATCTATAAAAGGTCTGCGCAAAGGTCTGGACCTTACACATCCATCCCTTCCACACCATCCACATGGATCAGTCAAAGACTTCATTGATATACCAGGTAGTAGTTCAGATGATTCATCAATGTTTCTTTGGGCAAAGAGCAGATGGATTCCAACATGGTTTTGCATTTCTTTTAGTTTCAGCTGTGTCCCACACAAATAACATTTGACATCTGCATCTGCCTCAAGTTTCTCAACAGTAAGATGCTGGGGAAGGCCAGACACCACCAGACATGGCTCTCCTACAATATTGATAAGAGGAGGGCATGTAAATATTTAGGTTTAGTATGCTTACCTTGTTTATTCTTATATGGAAGTATGGACTTCTCAATGACTGGCATTCTACTGACATTGTGAATGATACCCTCACTGTTGGTGCTCAAGTCATGCCAAGTATAATCCAGAACCTCAATAAGTTGTGAGTTGGGCACAGACCAAGTAGCTGACAGTGTAATTTCTTGATTCCCATGAATATGAATCACCTCAGGTGCAAGTGGCTGAAACAATGTACCTGGGACAGACATCACAAATTGATTATGTGAAGATACTTTATTTTTTACAGCTGCTCCAAAGCAGATATATTTTCCATTCCATATCCAGTTCAGATGACCTTCATTAGTGGTGCTGTGAGGTATCATGGCCAAGATTTGAGCATAGACAGTAATTGACTTATCCCCAGTCCCATCAAGATTGTTTATTCCAACTGCATAAAGTGATTTTTTGGAGTTTCCTTCCTCAAACTTTAATACTTCCACAGCAGCTAAACAAATACTAGTCTCAGTCTGGACCAATGATGCTGCAATATCACCAATTTTGATGAACCCAGAGCCACTGGTGTCTGGTGTGTTCCAGTTTATCATTTTAGAATTTCCAAGTGCCTGTGCTGCAATGCCTTGAACCCTCAAAGTACGGGTAGAAGATTTGCAAGCTGTATCTGAATGAAGATAAGATGGCACAAGTGATGATTTGGGAGTCTTTTGATTGTTTTCTAACATGATGTAGTTAACAGGCTTGTCTGATGTTTCTATATGGTTCATTTCCAGTTCTTCAGCTTCATTTTCCAAGAGTTCCTCAAGGTCAAAATCATCAAGATCACTATCTAACTCATGTGCAGGATTAATAGCTTGAACATTAGTAGTGACAGGAACAGATACTGGAAGAACACTAGAATCAACAGGAACATTATGGCCTATGGCAGGAATAGAAATGGTGCTAGCAGGAATGGGGGCACTGGTACTGGAAGGATCAGATGATGACCCAATATAATCTCCATAGGGACAGATAAAGTCATGAGTAGGATTCAAGAGCATTTTCTTAATGTCTTCTTCACCATCCCAGGCTATAAATTCTTGCAGGAACTCTTTGTCGTTCTTTCTGCCATTTGCCCATTCCTTGGGGAGATCAACACTGCCAACCTGAACATTCCCATTCCAGGACTTTGGATTAACATGATCCACTCCTTTGGCATTTCTCAGATTAGTTCTTGCATGTCCTCGATCAAGTTGAGGGTTGTGCTCCATGATTGCATGTTACATCCATGTCCAATCTCCCACAACTCTGCACGTTATTCATCTTCTCCACACGTTATGCATCTTCTCCGCACTCTTGAACCCATTCTCCACCTGTCCCTCATGGAATTCTATTTAGATCTTGATTATCTCTTATCTATATCATTCATCTCTCAATTTATATCTATTTCCTTTTTAGTTTTATTTCGCAACTCTGCTCCAGTCTCATACATGTTTCATATTCTGTACCTAGTACTCCATGTTACTTGTCTCTACTCCGCGCTACTCGTCTCTGGACTTCTAGTATTTAAACTTACTTACTTCACCATGTAACCTTAGTTCGAATATCAACTTAGTCTGCCAACCTAACTCACCTTGAGTCTCAACCAACTCCACACTCTTCTGTAGAACTCCTGCAGGGAGTTCACTCCGTCGTTCAGAACTCCACCTTGAGTTCTGTCTTTACCTCGCTCTTGTCCTTCGGAAATCCAGGGACCACTAATGGAAAGGGGCGCAGCATATAAGCTGAAGCCGAAGTCCCTAGTCTGCCTCAAGGCAATCTGTCTCCACGCCCTGCCCTCGCTATCCGACATCTCCGCCTCTAAGTCAGCCCATCTCCAGCACAGCACTTAACATTGCACTGATTTCTGAAGCAATACTAATCTTCTGGCCCAGTTGGCCCACAGTAAAATTATGAGCATGATCTTGGATGCGAACATTTGAGAAAGTCCCTTCAAGCCTATCTGTGCCATCATGAATAATGAAATATTCAATAGTACTATCAATGAGCTGCAAGTGGGCTACAGTTACAATTATATTTTTAACAATTGCCTGGGAATCTGCATAGAGAGCACCAGTCAGAAATTCAAGCTTATGTTTAAAGTACATTGAAGTACAGACATGGGCATATGTTGATAGTGACTGTATCTGCTGTGATAGGTCCATGTCCACATCAATAAATGGAAGAAGAAAATATTCAAATGTTTTAGTTATAACAGCCAATGATTTAAGATGTTTGTCATCTCCTGGATGTACTCTGCCATGGACCTGGAATTGAAGAGACTTTAATTCTTGAATAAGGGTCACAACTTTAGGTACATTTTGCTTGTCTATAGGATTCATATGATCATTGGCCTGAGCATGAGATAGATGTGGAAGAGATTCAAGACCTTTAAGAACATGCTCAGGTAAAATCTTGGTATCATGAACCATTGTGCCAGATTGACTATGAAACATTGTTGCAAAACATTTCACAATATGTTTGTAGTCACATGTACCAAGAATTCCATGAGGCCCTGTTTGGCAATTTAATCCAGGTAATTGATATAGTATTTTTCCAAGCTCACTCTGATGGTCTATAGATTCTGTCATACATAAAGTAAATCGAGCTTTCCTGAAGGAGAATTCCCCATCTGTTGCTAGTGCCCAAATTGGTCCATGTGTTGCTTCACCATCTGAATGGTTTTTCCAGACTTTAATTACATTTTTGAGCCAATTAGCTAATTCAATTCCTGTTTCAGCTTTGCAAGATGCTGACACAACAAAGGGCACAGCAGAATAACAATCAGATGCTGTCACTGGAGCAATAGCAAGAACTGTCCCATCCTTTCCAATATGAAATTTGCCTTTACTAACTGAAGCTTTCATTGCTTCCAGGCATTGAAGTGTTTTGACAGTCAAATTATGACCTTTGGTATGTTCATGACAAAGACCTAAAACTGAATCTCGCTTACTACAATAGCCACAGATTTCTTCCAATGAGATTCCATCAATCATTAAAATTAGACCTGGAAGTCGATTTTGTATACCCCTTGTAGGTGGAGGAGGCTTCCCTTCTAACCCAAAGAATGTCTTGATATTTTCTGAAACTTCTTCCTCAGTAGGGGAACTGACTGAAGGCAGGAGTTGGGGCATCCTATGATGGTGTATTAAAGTATGTAATGAAGGATAACCATCACTTTTCTGAAGAGCATACAGCAGTCATGGTCCACCCAATGCCTTAATCAAGTATGCCATATCAAAGTTGGCTGGAGTCCAGCCACCATGTGGAGAATACATTCCATCAATGGCTGCATTTAACTTATTTAGCACAATAGACAAGCTTTCCCCATTATTAAGAGATATAGATAAAAGACGACGAAGCCCAGAAATATCATTATTTGCTAGGAGCATAATAAGCTGTTGGTGATCATGGATCTTTTTCTCTAGGATTTTGATTCTATTCTTTTTCAAAAGCTGATATATTTTTTCAGACCAGCAAAATGTATCATTTAATGTGTTGATCTTACATTCAATCCCAAAACATTTGACTGAGCAGCCACTTTCTTAAGCAGTATTTGTAGCTGAATATTGGTTAAATAATTCCATGGTGTATGTGCAGCTGCAATGACTGCACAAGCTGAGAATTCCCTGAAGTATGCAGTGTTTGGGATGTTGCTGCATTCATGACAAGCTAGATCCCCCAGAGTTTCTACATGCCCAGAACAAGCCATAGCTTTGAGTATAATCCAATCCCTGTCTATGAATCCAACAGGCTGCCAAGGTAATAATCCAACTTCATGTTGCTGGTAAGGATAACTATTCCAGACAGATTCAGGAGTCCAGTTAACTGGCTGGCCATTGCATTTTACACCAGATCTAGTGGCAATAGCATCATAAGATTGGATCCTAATAAGAGGAGTGATATTATCTTGGAATACTTCCTCTAAATCTGTATCATCAGAGATGTCATATTCAGAAGAGGGGGGTAGGTTATCAGAGGCCTCCATGTTTAAATTGATCAAAGAGGTTGACAGCTGAGATCCTGGTACAATGAGGGAAGGTGTACTATAACCTGATCCAGACCTACTTACAGGACCTGGAGCAGATAAGGGATGTCATCCACTTAAGTAGAATAGGTGTTCCAGAGTTACTGGAGCTCCCCTGATCAGATGATCCTGGATTCACTGAGGAGTCAGAGATAGATCTAACACACATGGAAGTTATAGGCAAGATAACAGGTTTATCAGGCTTATCAGGTAGCCCTCTCTGTGATTTTTTGCAAGTTTTTGAATCCCTGTGAGAGACAATCCATGATACTGTTCTTCCCTTCCCCAGTGTATATGCTTTATAGCATAGATCACATATGATAAATTCCTTGCTCTGCATGTCATTGGGATCATAGAAGATTTTGAAGTCAATTTCTGGTCCATCTGGAAGAAACAGCTGAGATGTGGAAGCTGGAACCACAGGAATTAATTCTTGAGAGTCAGACATCTGAGATTCAAGGCCCTCAATGTTAGATGGACGTAGTTGTGGAAGAAGTGAGTGTCAGTGAGATTCATGGCACTTAAATGCATGATGATGGCGCTGATGATTAGCCAAGCCAAATTCAGCGAGACCCTTAGAGGATCAGGCAGAGATAAGCCAAATCTGGCAAGACCCTTAGCTAAGGGTCTAGGTGGGTTTATGTGCTGGATTCTTCCCATGCTACCCCCCTGGTATAGTCCTACCTGTAGAGTTGTTTGGCCCACTCCAATTGTAAATAGAAATCCTACAGCAGAATTTGTTGTTTTGTGTCTCCTGTTTTTGGATCAGCTGTAAGATAGTGGTTACTCCAATTCATTGTTGCCATTAATTGATACACATCTAATTACTACAATTTTTGAAATTTAATAAATCAGTCCTGAAACAGTTGAACTTTTCCAACCACCATCTCTCAAACCCAACTCAAATCTCTACAATGGGCAGTGGCAGTGAATTTAGCTGGGCATGGGAGTACTTCTACATGGATACGCAAAAGCATAAGCATAACCAGACACACAACAATGCATGGTGCAAAGCTTGCCTTGCTAAAAAGGTCAGTGACATGTGTGAAGATGATGGACGTGCGATGAGCTTGGGTATTTCAGTTGCATGTACTGAAGAACAGTTATTCAAAGAAGGTGAGTAACAGTTAAAGCTACAATTAGTTATACATGACTTACATTGGACAGCTCTGGAACTTGTACCACCAAGAGCAGGTAAACCAAAGCTAGTCATGGTTCTGCACTTGTGTTATGTCCATGCCTGATCTCCCACAACTCTGGACATTATTCATCTTCCCTGCATGTTATCCATCTTCTCTGCACTCTTGACCCCATTCTCCACCCGTCCCTCACGGAATTCTATTTAGATCTCGATTATCTCTTATCTATATCATTCATCTCTCAATTCATATCTATTTCCTTTTTTAGTTTTATTTTGTGACTCTGCTCCAGTCTCATACATGTTTCATATTCTGTACCTAGTACTCCATGTTACTCGTCTCTACTCCATGCTACTCGTCTCCGGACTTCTAGTATTTAAACTTACTTACTTCACTATGTAACCTTAGTTTGAATATCAACTTAGTCTGCCAAACTTAACTCACCTTGAGTCCCAACCAACTCTGCACTTTTCTGTAGAACTCCTGCAGGGAGTTCACTCCGTCATTCAGATCTCCACCTTGAGTTCTGTCTTTACCTCGCTCTTGTCCTTTGGAAATCCAGGGACCACTAGTGGAAAGGGGCACAGCATATAAGCTGAAGCCGAAGTCCCTAGTCTGCTTCAAGGCAATCTGTCTCCACACCCCGCCCTCGCTATCCGACATCTCTGCTTCTAAGTCAGCCTATCTCCAGCACAGCACTTAACAACTTGAAGGCATGCATAAATGTTGCTCCCCTCATCTGAGAACAAGCATCATCTGCTCTGAACAAACCAAAAGCCATGAGCAAGAACACCCCTTTATCGAGGACACCAAGCCTGCAATTGCTCACAGCAGTGACAACAAGCCTCCTTCTTTCTCATACCATGGAGCATATTGACTCTCCTTGAATGCTGCTATCACCTTTAACACCCTGGTCATCCAGTGCCTCAGAGCTCCCTAGTACGAGTACATTTTCAGCATCAGTTAAACCACCATCAGAACAGCCATCTAAACGGATGAAAGTTACTTGGACAGCTGACCTCCAAAGAGAGTTTAACAATGACTTCTGTGAAATGCTTATAGCCACTGGGTCTTCATGGAATTTTGCTAATCATCCATGTGTCCATGCCTTCCATGAGAAGTGGGGTGGGGGGGCCACTGTCCCAGAATGACGAACACTTTTGGGGCCAGTTTTGGATGGGCTTGTGATGAAAGTTGAGAATTGGATGAAGGTGAAGCTGGTGAAGAAGATGGGTACTGGCCAGTGTGATGGCCGGAAAAGTATAGCAAAACAGTTGGTAATTGTGTCAATGGTTACAGTTAATTCAGAGGTGAGCATTACTTACATGCTATTCCACAACACCACATTACTTATAACAATTTCATAGGCACATATCCTACAAACACATATGTCAAATGTTGAAAAGGTCAGAAGGAAGCAGAGGGTTAACAGAGGAGGACAGAGGATAAATTGTATGGACATTGGCTTCAGCTTATGTGCTGTGCCCTTCACAATCTATTTGGTGTCCTGGTATTTGTGAGGAGTCAGAGTGAGAAGTTGGAGGCAAGTTGGAGGGAGGTCAGAGTTGTTATCAGACGTAAGTCTTAATAATGAGGAGATAGATAAAGAGCAGAGAGGTTTAACTTTAATATTCGAACTGAGGAGTGGAGGATACAAGCAGATGGTATTTATACTATGGAAGGAAACTAGGGATGAATAAGAAATGGAATGGTAATGTGATGTAAGGAGGCTGTGATGATAGTATCATAGAGACTAATAAATGGTTGTAACGGAACGAAGAAAGCGGAATGTCAGAAGGGATGATGTACAAAAGCTATGCAAAACTAAGATCAATCATAAGAGAACTATGGAGATGAAACATATATACAAATAAGGAAAACGAAGATCATGAACAGAAGGAGTGACGGAAGGAAGTCAGAAGGATGGAAGATGAGCACAAAGTTTCTGGATGTGACAGTGTTCCCCCCTTAGGGACCAAACCCTTGAGGTCTGTGCATTTGTTTGTACCTGTTGTCAAATGGGCAATGACGTGGCCAAGTTGAAATTTCCCTCTCTTCTCCATACTGCATCATACCTGTCAATTGCACCTCCTCTCCCGCCTTTAACTTAGTCAACATGTCTCCTTTGACCCTTGAACAGCTTATCAAGCTCCAGCAACAAATCCAGCAACAGCAGGATCAAGATCAGAAAGAGCGCAAAGTGCAGGATCAGGCACACCAGGCCCAGATGGATGAGTTGCGTGCAGCTGTGGCTGCAGTGATGGCTGAGCAAAAGTGGTTGGATGAGGAGCAGAAATGGAAGGAGGTGGAGGAGGCTGCAGAGAAGCAGAAGGTGGAGGAAGTGAAGCGGAAGGTGATGGCGAAGAAATGGCCAGTGGTAGAGATACCACTGAGGGCTACGTCAGGGGCCAGTTTGGTGGATGCACAGGTGAAGGAGAAAAGGGAACGCCAGGAGGAAGCCACAGCATGGAAGGCTCAGAGGGATGAGAAGCAGAAGGCAGTGGACACAACAGATGATGAGGAGGAGGAGTTCCAGGTGAGTAAACTGCTGTCTGCCAGATTGTTCTGACTTATTTTGCAGCCGTCAGATGACTCATGGAAGACAGTGCCCAAGAACAAGGGCAAAGGTATGGGGCAAGTCAAGTGGAGCAAGGAGCACATGACGACTTTGGTCTTGTGCAAACTCTGCACAAATGGTGGTCATGAGTGCCTCTGGCCGACGTAAGTCCTTTTTTTATAGTCCTCATCTAAATTGTTAATAGTTTTTTGTCCAGAATCAGTGGGACTGCCTGCCAATGGTGCCATAACCTGAAGAAGACCTGCAAGTACCCAGGGAAGGTGGCCAAGCCCAAGAGGAAGCGGCGGGCAGAGGGTAGCACAGAACAAATGGAAGTGGAAGAGTGGCTGACAAAGAAGACACGGGCAGAAGTAGAGAGTGGAGGATCGCAGACCGAGCAGTTGCTCACTGTGATCTTAGAGGAGATGTGTGAGCTCCAGGAGCTCCAGCAGGAGACTCTCATTGAGCTCCATGTGATCATGGGCCAGCTGCAAGAGCTGCCCTTGTCAATAGGCTATGAAGTCTATTGGCGCATCTTGGGGTTGGTTTCTCCTGTTTGGTGGGAGCAACTGCCCCTTGTGCAGGTGGGCTCAGGTGAGCAGCCCGAGTTTGTTCAGGGGTCATTGAGGGATTCGCAGGCAGATGAAGAATGGAAGGAAGAGGCAGAAGTGGAAGCGACAGAACCGGAGGAGTCAGAGGAAGAAGAAGAAACGGAATGGATGGAAGTGGATGAAGAAGATGAAGGGGTGGTGGTGGAAGAGTTGGAGGTGGAGGCTCAGTCGCAGACTCAACAGGAGTAAAGATAGGTGGAGGGAGTCGGAAGGCCAGGCATTGGCCCAAAAAAAATGTACATAGGAAATAATGGCATTGTTTTTTGGTCTTTGAGTGTGAACTAAGAAAATGAATTAAAGAAGAAAAGAACTTAATGAAGTGGAAGAGGGCCAGGTTTGTTGGGGTAACAAAGGTGGAAGTTGGAAACTGCTTCAGGGGCATGCTCAAGTTTGGTAGCAACTAACCAGGAATATTCCTCATCAGTGCCTTCATAGCCTAGCCATTGTACATAGTAGAGTAGAGGGCAGGAGCAATAACGATGGTCGATCTTGGAGTCCAGAATTTCTGCAATTTTGTATTCTACTTTGCCATCAACTTCTACTGGCGGAGGGGGTGGTTGAACATGGTTCGGAATGGTGTTGACAGACGCTGGTTCAAGCATGGAGACATGGAACATGGGGTGGACAGAGTGGAGGTAGTCTGGAAGTTGGAGGGTAAACAAACAAGTACCTGCTTTGCCTATAATTTCAAAAGGTCCTAGGTACTTTTCAGTGAGCTTCTTGGAAGGATGGGTAGTTCTGAAGAACTGTGCCTTCACAAAGACTTGTTGACCTATCTTGAATTCAGGTGCAGGCATACGATGCTTGTCAGCAGGTATTTGATAATGCTTCTGTGCTTCAGTAATCTGATCCTTCAAGAACTGATGTAGCTTGTCGAGATCAGTGACAAATTCTTTAGCACGGGTGGAAGTGAGGTTGCATTTGGGGTTCATGGTGATGTTTGGATGGTATCCCTTGTTGGCAAAGAAGGGTGAGACTCTGGTGGTCGCACTGGGCATGTTGTTATAAGCAAACTCTGCAAGCAGAAGGAGATTGGACCAGTTGTCTTGTTGATAAGTACAGTAGGTCCATAGGTATTGCTCCAAGGTCTGATTAGTGCGTTCAGTTTGACCATCACCTTCCGGGTGGTAGCCAGAGGTGAAGTGGAGAGTCATGTCGAGAGCTTTACCAAGGGAGTGGAAGAAGTGAGAGATGAACTTGGAACCATGGTTGGAGGTAATGTGAGAGGGAACTCTGTGTTTGGAGAATACATGAATAATGAATAGTTGGGTGAGTTGGGTGGAAGTGATTGTATTGTGTGTTGGAATGAAATTGGATTGCTTGGATAGCTGGTCAACGACTATCAAGATAGAATCATAGCCAGATGAGACAGGAAGTTTCTCAATGAAATCCATAGAGATCAAGTTCCAGGGACGCTCCAGTATGGGAAGCTGTTTGAGCATACCATAGGGCTTGTGTCTTTGGGGTTTAGATCTCATGCAGATAGTACAAGACTTGCAATACTGCTTGATGAAGTCTCAAAGGCCAGGCCAAGTATATTTGCAATGAATGAGTTCAATAGTCTTGTTCTGTCCTATGTGTCCAGAGAGAATGTGATCATGTTTGATCTGTAAAATGCAAAGGCAGAGGTCATTCATGTCTGGGACATAAATGCGTTTGTCAAGGAGTAATAGTCCACTGTTGGAACAAGACCATCGCAGATGGGAACCTATATCAGCGGAACGAGTGGTTGCAATCAGATTGGAAGGAAGCGCTGCTAGTATATCCTTGTGAATCTGTTCAATGTCCATAATGATTGCACCATGTAAGACAGGAGTAATAAGAGTCGATGCTCTAAGGGACAATGCCAGTTGTTCCTGTGAGAAGACAGGTTGAAAGTTGTGTGGATTGACACTGGCATAGTCCCTGTTCCCCCCTTTAGGGTAGACATCCCATCATCTAGTTAAAGCATTGGGGTGTCAGGCTTGGTACCCAATCTGCCTGGACGGAAGCAGATGATAAAATTGAACTGAGATAGGTACTCTGACCACCACACTTGGTGGCAGGTAAGGTTCTTGGTAGTAGCAAAGTACTCCAGGTTCTTGTGATCAGTTACCACATCGATAGCTGAGCCAGAACCTTCAAGGTAGTGTTGCCAGACTTTGAAAGCCTCGAAGATAGCCAAGAGTTCCTTGTTGTGAGTGTCATAGTTCAATTCCAGGGCAGTAAAGGTGCAGGAGTGGAAAGTGATCAGATGAATTTCTCCATCGGAGGTTATAATGGACAGGATAGTGGCAAGAGTGTAGTTGGAAGCATCAGTCTCAACAATAAGTTGGGCATCTGGAATCCAATGGGTAAGAATAGGTGCTGTAGTAAATGCTTTCTTGAGAGCATTGAACACACCCCTACAAGCATTGTTAAACTTCCAAGGTGCACCCTTGTGAGTGAGGTGGGTGAGTGGAACGACAATGTCAGAGTAATTATAAATGAAACGTTGGTAGAAATTGGCAAAGCCCAGGAAGGACTGAATGTCCTTTACCTTGCGCAGTTCTGGCCAATCCTGAATGATGTTAACTTTGTCTTTCGACATTGTCAACCCATCTGGAGAGAGGATGTAGCCAAGGTATTCCACAGAATTGGTGTGGAACTCACATTTGTCTGCATGGGCATAGAGGCCATGTTGCCGGAGGTGTTTCAGTACTTCTCTGACGTGTTTGTGGTGAAGTTCCATATTGTCTGAGTTTATTAGAATGTCATCAAGATAGATGATGACACTGACATCCAATAGGTCACTGAAAATGTCATTCATAAAATGTTGGAAAGCTGCAGGAGCATTGGTGAGGCCAAATGGCATAACAAGCCACTCGAACGAACCATAGTGAGTGCGGAAAGCGGTCTTCCATTCATCTCCTTCTGCTATGTGGATGAGATGATACGCATGTCAGAGGTCAATCTTGGTATAGACTCAGGCCTTATGAGGGGTGTCCAAAAGGTCGGAGATAAGCGGAAGCAGATAGCAATCTTTTTTCGAGATTTTGTTAAAACCTCGATAATCAACACAAAGTCAAAGAGAGCCATCCTTCTTGCGAACAAAGAGGACAGGGGCACTGTGAGGGGAGCGAGAGGGGCAAATGAACCCAATGGAGAGATGCTCATTGATGAACTTGTGTAGAGTGACAAGTTCAGACTGCGAAAGAGAATAAATTGGACCAATTGGAGGGGATGTGCCATCCTCCATATTGATCTTCAGGTC
>JASFCW010000357.1:0-12251 GCA_036936985.1 Crucibulum cyathiforme
CAGAAAAAGCAGGTATAGACGAGGAAAGGAAAGAAGGACGAGAGGATGCGGGAAGTGTATTATTTTGTATGGATTTGCAATAGAATGGAATGGACTTGATGTTTCTCGAAGTGGCGGGTTAGCGTGAATGCTAAATAGTAGAGGATCTGCGGAAGAGCATGATGTGAGCCGGGGCGGGGAAAAGATCCAGGGTGATCGACCACGTCGAGCACAGCCACATGTTTGCAGTTTTAGCAGTGGCTGTGCACCACGTCTCACAGAATTTGCTTGGGAACAGTCGCTGCGATCTTTTCTTTGCAGAGTCAGCTTGTTACATTCTCCGTTTCTTTTCTTATTTCTTTATTTCTTCCTTCCTTCGTTTCTGCTACGCTCTTTCACCATGAACGGCGGTTCAGATCTGCCAAGTCATGCGTCTTCCTCCTATCCCTTCGACGAGAAACGACACCGCTCACATCCCTCTGCCTGGACACGTCCCATATACCTCGCAATACCCGGCGTCCACACACGTCGTCTACGCGTCCCAGTCCCTAATGTCTCCCTCCACCATCTTCGTATGGGTCGCAGACGACGTGGGCCCGTCATCATTCTCTTCTGCATCGCCGCCTTTGTCTGCGTGATCCTCTTTTCAAGAGGAGGCTCGCGCGGCTGGTCCGAGACCGTGAAAGAATATACCACAGGCGAGCCGTCGACACTCGTCTTCAGGAGAGAAGACCTCCAGCGGATATGGAAATGGGAGATTGCGAGCGGGCACTACCCAAGTCGAGCAACGAGTGAGTGCTACCACTGCCTATCTATGCCAGCACGAACGTTGCTAATCCAGCCTTACACGCATCCGCAGTACCAAAGCAGATCGGCCTCAAGTCCCCGCCTACGAACCCAGCATTGCCGCATCGTCCACGGCGCATCAAGCCTCTATCCAATTTCCAGCCCCCCGCAGGCGTCGACGTCGACATGGAGACACTCGGCGCGGGCCCCAAGCGTGTATATCTCGATATCCAGAGTTTACCCCCTAACGTCGCGTACCCCCCGCGACCTGTGCCTGGCAGCGTCGCAGACATGGATGAGATCCTTCGGCATTGTGATTTCTCGGATGGAAAGGTAAATCCTCTAAGCCTATTTCCTTATCAGTCAGGCCAATTAAGCTTACGCCCTTTCGTTCTTTCTTTCCTAATAGTACGTTCGGGATTGCCTCGAAGTGCTTCGGATTGGTGGAGGACTGGATAATGGAGATAGACTACGGAAAGGCGATTTAGATGATATGAAGTATATATACAAGGAGAAGGCAGACAAGGCGGTTGCGTCTGCCCACGACCAAGACGATGGCGACGACGACGACCTTGGTGCACTTCAACACCCCCTTGGCACCGAAATAGATGACCTTGACCCCGAAGCCGGTCTCACAAAGAAACGCGGCGCCGACTGGGAATCCCACATGTCCCTCCCCACCCCGCTCACCCATCGACCCGCCGCCTCCCTCCCCACCCCCTGCGACCCCGAAAACCCACGCGTCTTCCACATGTTCTGGACCGGGCCTTTCACCGACAAACCCTATTCTGCACTCCTCTCCTTCCTCTACACACAAAACACCGGCATCCACCATGCCCGCTGGCCCGCCGACTCCGAGGTGTGCCGCCCCCAGTTCTGGATGTGGATAAACCCCGGCCCTGCAGCTGCCGTCCCCAACCCGTCTGCGGTACGTGACATGTACAAGCAGCTCAAGATGAACCCCTGGGCAGCGCCATTCTTGCACCCAAGGTTCAAGGATGTGATCCATTTTAAGCTGTGGAATACCACCGAGCAGCTGGACGGGATTCCAGAGATCAAAGATGAGTGGAGAGCGATGGAGGAGACGCTGTTTAATTCTGGAGGCCATGTCATCAAGGTAAAGAAACCTGAAGCAAAGCCTGCGTCTACAGCCAACGGCACCAATTCAGAAGGCGGAGAGACGACAGACGACGATGACATGCTGAGCCGCCTCGGGTCCAAATCCTCCTCATCATACGACCGCATGTCCGTCATCCTCTCAGACATGGCTCGCTTCGTCCTGTGCCACCGCTTCGGCGGTATATACCTCGACGCCGATACTATCTTCCTGCGCGACTGGGAAGAACTCTGGGGCTGGAAAGGTGCCTTCGCGTATAGGTGGTCCCGCCTGCCGGATTACAACACCGCAGTGCTCAGGATGAACAAGGGCTCTGCATTGGGTTCGTTCCTCTTCAGAACTGCACTGAGGAATGGATTGGATTTCCACCCGATGACGGTCTCGAAGTATACGGCGGACGCGCATGTGGAGGGGTTGTTGCTGAGGTTGCCGGATGCGCTCTTTGATTCGGCGTGGTTGAATACGGAGAATTATCAGAGGGATAGGCCGCCGCAGCCGTATTTCACTGAGTGAGTGGGGAATTGAAAAACCCTGTGATGATGTTGATCTTTAACTCTTTTCGTAGATTTGCAGACTTCTTCGATACTCCGGCACAGAACAGCGCTGCACCACAAGCATTGGGCATTAGAGGTTTCTTTAGAGGAGCATACTCATACCATTTCCACAACTTCTGGTGCTTAGCATCTCTGTTTTCCTTGTTATCTCTGACTGACATAAACACGCAGGTGGAAACCATTCGACCCCACACGCAACTGGCCCGACCTTGGTCCTCGGTTCAAGTCAGGGGAAGACGTCGCCCGCGCAGCACTCGCAAAAGAAAAGAAAGAGAAAGACCAAGCTATACCCCCACACCAGCACCTCTCTGACTCTGCAGAGGACGAGGAGGAGGAGGACGAAGTGCTCGCCGAGGAGCCGGATAAGCGCGATCTGGACTGGTCGACGGTACTCAAAAGGACGTTCGAGGCGTATATTCGTGGGGAACGCCCGAATATGTATGGGGAGTGGATACATTGGTGATTAGGCTGATACTACATACCCCCCCGGCGCGTGTATACCCCTCCGTGGTGATGGACTACAGGAGATGGAGGTGGGGAGGGAGAGAGGGGAGAGGTGGTTAATGTCGTGAGTCGCGGAGGCCGGCTTCGTGTCCTGCTATTATATTCTATTTCATTCTACTATATGCTTTCAATGACCCTGGGACTCTGTGGGTACTTATCGCAGGGGATGGGGCTGTGTTAGAGCGTACATATATACAGCATACATATACGTGATTAGACCGTTCGCTTTGACGGATATTTTTTACCCACTGCTGCTGCTATACCGTATATGTTATGGTTGGGGGGCCGTTGTGGAGTGGGAAATGTGGCTAGGTAGAAGTGCAGCATGGTGTACTTTTCTGTACTAGTGTAGATATGAAGTTATTCGGGTTGTATATGATTTAATTCAACTGTCAGATTTCCAGAGTTATTCTCTATGCGGCAAGAGTCTTTGAGAAGGTGTCTCTTCAGAGGCAGCTTGACTAGAAATAGCTGAAACGATATTGATGTCTGTTGACTCGGAATATGCTACTAATATCATGGAGTCTTCAGCGCGGGATGTATCTAAAGTACTAGACAGCACAGTAAAGATTGTAAATTGCGTCGTACACGTCAACACATATCGTGTCAATAGCCCGTTGGAAATAGATAAGCATGTCCAAGAAAGTACAAGTTGGAAGGAAGAGCAAGTGGAACAAGGGAGGGGGAGAGGAGGGTAATGCGGGAAATTTAGTTAAGTAACCGTGCCAACAAAGGGACGATGAAGTTGGATAGAAGGATAGGAGGTTAAAAGGGAGAAATAATCGATAGTAGCGAGGACAAAACATACGAAATGGAAATAGCACAATTCTTCCGGAAGCACCCTTCTACCCGAGTGCTCGTCTCTCAGAGAAAACCAGTGCTCACTTTTCACCTACTCATCGTCGGAATCGAACCACCGACCAAAGTCTCTTTCGAAGTCACTGATTTTTCTACCCGGCGCGAACCACTGACCAAAATCTCTTTCCCAGTTACTTTCTCCGTCGTCATCCGGGCCACCTGCATCGTCTGGCACAAACCACTGACCAAAATCTCTTTCGAAGTTACTTTCTTCGTCGTCATCCGGGCCACCTGCATCGTCTAGCACAAACCACTGACCAAAGTCTCTTTCGAAGTCGATTTCTCTATTCGGCGTGAACCACCGACCAAAATCTCGCTCGAAATTGAATCCAACCAATTCCCTGCAGATTGTACAGCGTTCGTTGGGTGCTGGTGCAGCATAAGTAAGCACAGCGCTTCGTGACAGGTCCACACATAAATTGACTTCTTCGCGTAGATATCCAGGGCATTGGTGTACAGGCGGACACGAGCTGGCTACCGCCAACCTGCGGAGACTACCACAAGAGTCAATGTCATCTTGAAAGCGTTGTGCAATAACCTCGAGAGGCTGAGGGCAACCGCAATCTACTTCCCACCTGACTTCCCGGCGGGTCTTTAATTGTTCAGAAAACAAACCTGTTAAAGGAGATGTCGTCTGTAACTCTGCGGTATTGAGTTCTATCAACTGTGTTGCATCAGACAAGTCTCCCATAAATGTACGATGAGGACTGTCCTCTGGCCGAATTTTTTAGTAATATGCAACTGAATTGTGAAGAGGTGAAAAACACTAACGATGCAGAATATAATTAACATCTTGCAAAGTCTCGAAAAGTATGAGTCAAAACTGTATGGTTGATATTTTAAATGAGCATACCTGTTGACATAAATCATTGAAAAGCTTCCACCCATCTTCCGATGTAACCATCGTTGAAGAACTTGGAGGAACGTTGGACGAATTGTCTACAACACCTGCACTCATTATAAGAACTGCCTCTCCATCTTCGCCCGCTAACACATCCAAATTCTAGCGCGTGCGTTTTGTATAATTTTTTTTTGCTTCCTTTAGAAGTAGTACTGACCTCGAAACTACCCCCTGCAACCAAAGATTGAAGGGATATACCTTGATTTTGAAGATAATTAATAGCAGCCTTGGGTGTGCGAATAATTGATTAGTTTATGTTCTGAATGCTTGCTAAAAGCACCTACAGCGATACCTTTCGTCTATTTATAAATCATGGTGTGTCAATATATGGTTGAGCATGAATAATTGAGATGATATGACACACAAATCTCAACGAAGAAACGACGCCCAGCTCCAATTTCGTCCTCAAATCTCTCGCAATCAGCGCTTGAATTCGGCAGGTAGACACTCCTGTATATTTAAAAAACTGTAAATGGGGCTCGCCTTTCATGAAGGGAATGCTTGCCTCCTCGGTAAACAATATACGGAGTATTTGCAGAGCAAGGCGATACGCCCAGTAAACGTGCAATATTCGGATGACTCCAGAATATCAACATTAAAGGAGGAAGGGGTATAGTTTTTTTACATACGTACAAGAATCTCCGCATAAAAGCGACCGTTGCTGCATGCCTCTGAGCAAGTAGAATCAGTATGTCGTTGAAGTCTACAAGTTAATTGTATAAATGTGCGCACTTTTTTGGAACGTGAGCCTTCAAACGCCTTGACAATTACAGCCCCGTAGCCCCTCTTGCGATTTTCTCGTTGTTGAGCTAGATGTATACGGTATCCCAATGCTCCGCCATTTCGCAACTCCTTCTTGAGGTCTAAACTATTCGAGGAAATAACCTACACATACTCTGAGTGAATATCGCCTTCAGTGTTCATCCCAATGGATAGCTAACTTCTAACCCATCTTTCAGGCCTTCCTCGCATTGTCGTTCTCCTGGCTTTGCCGCTTGATATATACATGAATTTCAATACCATTGTTTCAAAAGAAAGAAAGAAAGCAACACTCACCTCGAGTTGTGCCACCGAAGTAAATATTTACATCTCTTCCGGCGTCCAGCATTGTACTTTCTTTTACAATGAAATGACGGGCATGTTTGAAGAAGGAAGTAACAGAAGTCCCTGCGTTGGGTTGTAAGTTCATTACAGAGGGTAGGTCGTCGCTGAGCTGCCTGACGGTGAAATGTAGTGGCGATGAAGACGGCGTGCGAAATTGACAGACCACAGCCTTATGCTGGTCTCTTGTAGAATCGATATTCTTAGAAGACTGTCACATCAACTGGCGCTTATTGCCAACTTAAATCATTTCCCAGAGAATGAATGTACAGAGTACTTCCATTACTGCAATACTGGATGTTTCAATTCCCAATGAGGTGACAAAGTCGCAAAATATACGATGTGTCATAGGTAAGTGCCTAGTAAAAGTAATTAGTAGAAAATCAAAAAGACGGGAGGCGTATCGCATACGCTGTCATCACTTTATACAAGTTGTAAGAAACTATCATCCGGATCCGTTCGTACGATTTCAGATATTATCGTACTATACCACACACAGCATACACTTCATACGGCTTGATCGAAGAGAAGCACATTTAGAGAGCCATAATGGGCCATATAACAGACTATAGAACAAGGAGGAACGTGTAAAAGGAGAACATGGGACGAGATTGGAACAGCATTGTCAAGAGCAATTGCCTGGGAAGATACTTAGGGCCATGTCGAAAGGTGCATAGCCACTTCCTCTGCTTCCTCTCAAAGCCAAATTCGCCTTTGATTGTGCTGTAATTCACTGCGGATGCTTTTGCCTAGGGTATGGTTTTGATACTCATGCCGTTTGGTATGCTTTCTCCGAGGTTTTATAGTAGAAGTCAAGGGTGCATCGCGATATGGAGTATCGTATCATAACTGTATGCGAGTTCTGCGCCTCTAACGAACGATACATGTGCTGAACAGCTTCTTTAGAAGAGATTGAATAGGTTCCTGTAACCATTTATATTCCTTAATGATAAAAGCATTGTCTGGAACACACCTGCTTCTCAGCCATACGGTGCAAGATTGCAGAGCCATGGACTTTACTGTGTTGTAGCTTATTCGACCAGAAGCCAGCTTTCAGTCCACCCTTCTATAGAAAACTCGTAATCTATGACCTTCAACGTAGAACGGAAAGTCTTTTCATCAGACCAAAATCTGATATCAAACATTTTGTTCAAGCGACAGTCAAGGCTCTTCATTAAAGTCATGTATAACAGGTGTGATGGTTCACATCAAGTGCTCCTCGTCATCCGGTGCGTGTACATGTGCAGCTCCAAAATTCTCATGTTCTTCAATCAAGTTTATCATACCGTTGAGAGCTCACCATCATAGCGCAGAATAATAGCTTATTCATATCAATGTCACAAGGGTTTGTACGAACTTCTTTACCGGGCCGGGTGCAAAACTTCTTCAAGCTATATATACACGAGTGTTCAATGTCTAAGTCGTTTCATCGAAATATTATGATGTTGCTGACTTCTACATTCTTGAGCCTCAGCATTCTACTTGCAGGTGTTCATGCTCAAACTGGTCGTAAGTTCTAATCTTACAATCTCAAACGATCTCTTTACCTTTCAATTAGTCGCTCCGAAGAAGTTCTTATCCATTCCCTTGGGAAATATAAAGCCGGCAGGATGGCTCATGGACCAGGTTAGTCAAAACGTTGTAATAAAATATCCAACGTCACTCATGATTATGAATGCAGCTTTCTGTTCAAATGAATGGCCTCGCTGGCCACGAACACGAATTCTACAATTAGTATGAAGTGTTTTCTATGCCGAAGTACCACTAATGACTTTATAGTGTTGCCCAAACTGACTGGACTGGAGGCAACTCCTATTATTCAAATCTCGAAGAAGGTGGGTCTCCCAGGTTGACAATCCGATTCAACGTACCTCAATGACAGTTATACTAGCCGGAAGTTATTGGTTTGTAAGTCGGATTCTGCCCCTTTATATTCATTAATAGTTTATCAAATTCATCAGAACGCAATGGTTCCCAACGGCATCTTAACTAACAGCACAACTATCAACCAGAAGACCTCAGCTTTCTTGAACTACGTTCTAACTCATCAAGACTCTACTGGTTGGCTTGGGCCTGAAGTCAATACCACCAAGCCACGTTATTTGTGGGGCAGGTGCGACTGTGCATTTCTACCACTTATGAATATATCATTAACACAATGGTTAGATATCCGTTCATGTTCGGTGCCATTCAGATGGTCGAGGCTAACCCAGCTCTTACTGACCAGGTTGTCACTGCTCTGCATAAGTTTGTAGCCTTGGCCAACACCATGATGAAGGCCGGACAAGGTGTAGAAGCGTGGGCTGCTACCCGCTGGGAAGACTTCGTCATGACTTTGCAATGGTATGTTATATTGTTGGATTGCTTGGTAGCAAACAGATGTTTTTCAGGTTATACGATTATCATCCTAACGGCAACGAAGCCCTCCTCATCGATACCATGCATCAACTGAAATGGACTGGTGTCCCTTGGGAGAAGGTTTTCTCTAAACAGGTATGAAACGTATTCCACTATGCCGTTGGGTAAAATTGCAACTGTTCTTTGAAAAAAAGTACTTCCCTACAACCGCAGGTACGTGCATTTACTACACTTTTATCTGCTGTTGATTTTAATATCTCTTGAAATTAGTGGAGAATACACCCGTTTGTTATTCCTCGTCTATCTTTAGACGTTTTCAGTTAACAACCTTCTAGAATCCGTTTGGGCTTCCGTTGACGGTCATATTGTTTTTCTTCATAGTTGACTCAATCCTTATCGAAATTAATTCTAGTGGCACGGCGTTAACCTTGCAGAGGGCCTGAAAGCTCTTCCTGCCACCTATCGGTTCACACATAATCAGTCTGGTAAGAAACTCGATATTCGCCCATATGCATAGTCTTACGCCTCGTATTTCAAGACATTGATGCTGCTAGCTTGGGATGGGACTTGCTATTCCAGTACCACGGACGTCCTTCAGGTATATTCGCGGCTGACGAGTACTTGGCTGGCCTCGAAGCCGTTCGCGGGTGAGCATACTACTCCTTTATATATGACGTTATCATTTGACCAACCCATAGCACCGAGTTATGTTTAGTTGTTGTACGTCTTTTGCCATACATTCTTGATACGTAGCTGATTCATTTCCTAGGAAACTATGTTCTCGTAAACGAATTGCTTCTCCCATTGTTACTGTATTATTCACAATGCATCTGCAGTGGTTCCTTCTTGTACCAAGTTATCGGTGATCCCAAATTCGCAGATAGAGTAAGTATTTTATCCTGAAGTTAATCTGAAGATTTTAATCGCGTTCATAGGTTGAAAGGATCACATACAATGCTCTCCCTGCCACCTTGACCGGCGGTAGGTTCGACGATATTACTATGTACCTCAACTCATCTGTTACTCCACAGACATGTGGTCGAGGCAGTATCTTCAACAACAGAACCAAATTGCGTCCAAGAATATGAACCCGTACGTATCTATGACGTTTCAATTTGCTTCTACTCCTTCAATACTATCCAACAGGAATCCGTTCCCCAATGATGGGTAGGTTGTATTCATAGTCAAATCAATCGCTGTTAATGTCTCCTTGAAGCGCTTATTCCAATGTGTTTGGATTAGAACCCAATTATCCGTACGAGTTCTTTGGCTTTCATTCTGAGTATGAGTCTCACTATTTCTACAGTTGCTGCACAGTCAACTTCCCACAAGGCTGGCCCAAATTTATATCCAACGCTTTCCTCACAACTCCTGACCAGAATTCATTGGTTCATTTGTATCTGGGTCCCTTTACGACGTCTGTTACTCTGGCATCGAGCAAGTACTCCTGTGTCGAGTATCTGGAAGTTGCTGACCATATAATTTCAGACAATCGGGTTACTGCGACTGTTGATACTTTATATCCCTTCGGAGACGTCCTCACAACAACTATCACTGCGGACAAAGCCTTCACATACTTCGTTCGGATTCCAAGCTGGGTTGTTGGTGGAACCATAGCCATCAACGGGGCTGCTGCCAAAGCTGTGAACCCTTCCAACGGACTTCAATCTGTCTCGATTCCTGCTGGTACCACTAAATTCGTCCTCAATGTACCTGCAACAATCACGACTGGTACGTCTCTGTCACTTTCAGACTACCCCACTACTGCTGAACTGATATCGTTCTTCAGAGACCCGTCCTCATGGATCGATTGCTGTCCATCGTGGTCCACTCCATTACGCGTTTGATAGTATGTCGCCATGATTTTATGACATGTTGACGGAGATTAATCACAACTTTTTCCTAGTTTCACGGAAGCAGACCGTTCTCAAGCAGAACACTCAGCAGCCCCTTGCTGCCGACCTTCAATTTGATGCTACAGCTGCGTGGCAGTTTGCGATTGATCCTGCAACCTTGAAATTCAACGCCATTACGCCGTCTGGAAAGCTTCCTTCGCCTATATTTGATTCTGGAAAACCCCCGCTTACGATTACTGCCACCGCTTGCCCGATCTCTTGGTCTACAGCTGGGGACACTTTCATTTCGTCTCCACCAACCAACCCGGCATGCACTGGTTCGCAGAAAACCATCACTCTATCACCCTATGGTGTAAGTGCTGCTTTTTCGTGATAATTTTTATTAGTATGCTAAACCTTTGATTATAGTCCACCAAGCTACGCATTGGAGAATTCCCTGTATTCAAAGCTAAGTAGCCCAGGCCACTTCAATCAAACAATTAGTAGAGTTTTTATGACTTAGCTCATGTTATTTGTTCCATTCAATAAGCTGTCCTCTTGTATTCTACCGAGAACAGTTTTTAGCAGCTCGATGCGTGATGTGACATGCCTCGTGAGGTTATTGTGGACGCGTTTCATTAGCACCAGCGAATTGGCGTGTCTGAGACTTGCAGTCTCTGTCCTAGACTCCCATCATCTGCTATTTCTTGCCTCTGTGTTGGGCCGTCGGACCGCTTCGCTTGAATTCAAAGAATGCCTGAAACAAGGTCCTCAACTACCAACACTAGGCGGCTAAGATCAGGCAATTCTCCATCGCGCCATGCGCCAATACTGGTCCGTTTAACTGATACATTCTTGGGTTTATTAGAAAAGCTGGTCTCTCTCATACCTCTGTCAGGAGTGGAAACGAGGAAGATGAAGGAGAAGAAACGAAGGGATCGCAAGGAAAAGGACGATGCTGAGTTGAAGAAATATGTGCATTCATCAGACACGATTTCCAGCTCGTCATCTCCAGTTGCTCTCAGTGCGCCGCCGACCTCTACAGCCGAAAATTTGCCTACAACAACCCCCGTCGACTTCAATATATTACAGAATACAATTTTATCACTGCAAAATGTTTGTCTCTACAGCCCTTCGATCTCCAATTGATATGCTAATCTGTATTTCCTGCGTAGGAGAACGCTGAAATGCGAGCACGAGAGGAGCAATTGAAGAATAAAATTGTCTTAGTAAGAGTGATCATTCTGCGTGCCTTTTCTGAGTGCAAATCATTTTGCGTATTAGGACACTCGCCTAGTTGAAGACTACATCGTTTGTGAATTATGCAGCTTAACACTGTGGGCTCCCTTTATGCACGTATTTATTCCATTAAATCGATGCATGTTTCTAATTACCGCGCATATATCCAGGCTCATCGAATGTGGCCATGCCTTTTGCAAATCCTGTATTGAAAAATGGTTTCAGGCGCGTCTCTCAGAGTCTCGTCATGTATTCTATTTCTTGACGATATACTTTGCTGGCGAATATCATTTAATAGACGCAGTCAATGCACCAGTATACCTGTCCCAAATGCCGCGAAAATGTCACGACTCCGCCTGCTGAAGACTTCGTTCTGAAATCTCTTGTGAATCTGATTGCTGAAGCTGGTGGCGGATGCGCTCCAAAGCAGAATACTTCAGTGACTGCTCAAGGAATATGGAGAAACTTCTTCAACTCTTCTTAATGGTTAAGACTCTAACACTTTACTCGTTATCCATTGCTCTGTTTATTTAATTCGCATTTGGACATGAGACATTCGTAGATACATTAGAGTACATGATAGATCGTTACGGATACATGCTTTCATCAAGTTCTTAATCGGCATGTATATGATGATGTAGTATAGCAGTCCTGCTGGAGGTCATAGACTCATTGTCCTCGGTCTGCTTCCCGAAATGTCTTTTAATAAGGAGAACAGGCCAACCCAGTCTTTGCCAAAAGCTAACTTCATCGGGAAAGATGTATCTACTTTGAAAGGCGACGATCACCCATATCGTTATGATGGTGAGAGGTACAGCGATCTCCACGTAGTGTGCTATTGTGCCGAGAGTTCCGGGAGCTATCTCACCAACATTCATACCAAAGACGGCCTAAAAAAAGTATATATCAGCAATTGATCTTTGGATTACACACATTAATACATACGGCAACAAAGGAAGCAGGGAGAAAGATCATTGTAAGATATGCTATCTGCTTCATCTGTAGCGGTTCATCAGGAC
>JASFCW010000358.1:0-12229 GCA_036936985.1 Crucibulum cyathiforme
AGTAGTTTGTGAGCGCAAGGAACTGGAGAAAGGTTTCGTTCAACAGACAGCAAATGTGGTTGAACGTGTACAGGAAGTCGATCTGGGCGACGTTCAGGCTGTGCTACGGTTGAGAAGGCCAAGATCCCTTTTGAAGTCAACGGTGTCGATGGCATAGTCAGTCATCCCAGTGGATTTATCCTCCCTACCGCTACCACAGACTTCTACTCTAAGAAAATGGTTCCCTATATGTCGTCCACTAGACATGCTACTGCCTCCCGTTCCTTAGGACGCACCGCGTCCAGCGACAGACCCATCAAGAGAACCTGACCGTCTTGCCACCAAGAAGCAGCGCGAGGACATCAAACAACGCAAGGAACAAGGAAGATTCATGTCTGAACTTATTGTCGGTATTCTCAGTGGTGATGCTTCTACTTCCGTGGAACCTCGCGCAGAGAAAATCCCTGTCGAAATCGAGGGCTCGAAAGCAGGAGCCATCCCGCAACCCCTTCAGCATGCATCCGGTTGTCCCTCCCACACCTGGTCTCCGACGTGGTCTACACACCTCTAGCAAAGTCAAAGCCTCCTCTGTTAGCGTCGACGCTGCGGCTCTCCACGCCGCTTCAGAGTCCGATACTGCACACGTCGATTCCCCCGAAAGTGATTAACTCTTCAGACAATTGAAAACCACCAAGATGGCCGCTGACAGTGCGATAGATGAAGAGCTTGCGCGCCTTCCTTAATGGCGCCCGCTTATTGCAGTCACCGTCCCCTCCCGCTCTCTCGCCCACTGCGCTGCTCGTCTCGTCCGTACAGCAGATCGTGGTGTACCCTATCACGCAATTATCTCGAAGTGCTCGCTTGGCGAAAACCTTCCGAAGCTCTCCACGTCCCAGCGCAAGCGCTGCCTTAGCCAACTCACCGTAGATATGGCTAAGCTGCTGGCCGATGCACGTGGTGACTTCATCGGCATTCACACTAAACCAGAGGAACGTGGAGGTGGTTTGGACATGCTCGAGAAACCTTTACCTTGAGACAAGCGGATCCTCAGTTGGAAATTGGTATAAGCATGCCCAGATGGAGAAAGAGCCTATGACATTAATGAAAGACAAGGGATCAAGACCTATGGTCGAAATTGTGACCAGCGAAGTGCATTCGGGGTCTCATAGATGGATGAACGGGGCAAGCTCGTGGATGAGAAGATCGGCGATGTTCGTCACTTCTTTGACGGACCTCCGGGCGCAGCTCCAGGACCGAGGATGATACCTTCCGTACAGTTATCCTACATCCGGCCGGGAGAGGACTCTACAGATGCTCAACCTTCAATAATACCAATAGACGTACCACCTTATAAATGAAGTCACTGATCGCCAACATGTTGCCGTACACGACTTCGAGCACATCATGACAATGTTGACGACGTAGTCGATGTAGAGTATTTCTATCAATCAGTCGGTCTAGTTATTCGTGCACGTAGAAAAGGCTAATAGATGATGAGAATCGAGATTTATTAAAGTTCCACTAGGACTTGAAGGTTGATTGAGGGATATCACGGGACGATGGAATCTGTCAGTGTAGTTTCACAACCCAATAGCTACTGACTGGTACAAACGTCGTATACTACAGCTCAGAGTGATGTTCATTCCGATATTTTAATACTATTCAGGCCTTTTCGAACACCCAGAGCTCGTTGGTAGGGTAAAAGGGTGGGAAAGAGGGGCCGACAATCAATACCCTGTCTATGACCTATAGAGACAAAGATATTAGCAGGTATTCAGACACCATTAAAGATGAATGGAAGAACCTCAGTCTCAGAATCAAACGTACCCAGAACCCGACTTGTACTAGTGCGTCCTATTTTCGATGCTTTCGATCACAAAAGGTTACTGGTTTAATTATAATTAAAAGAGATAATCTCACGTAAATACTTTGGCATCGTAACCTTCGGGATGTTGGATGCTCCAAGTTGTACCACCAGAATTGCCTGTGAGAAGTTGTCCGTTATCAGAAGTGATTTTCTTGCCGTGAACTGAGATACTAAAGGTATTGGTCGTGGTTTCTTAATGTTCCACTGGGGAGAGCAATGAGTTTCCATGAATTGATACTTCGGCTAGGATACCCGAACTCACAGTAGGTGCACCACCACTCTTAAGAGCTACGACGCGATTAGAGTCGCCAACGCCCAGATAATAACCATTCTCGGTGAATGGTTTGATTCGATAAGAGCCTGGTTCAATAGCCTTGGACATTGTCGTTCAACGTTGTGGGGTGAATATTGATATGATGCAGTGTTGGTTCGACAGCTTTTCCAGTAGCCCTTTTATACTGCGTAGAACGCTATATATTCTTCAAAAATTTCTCAACAAGGACTCAAAGATCCAAAATAGAATTCAAGGAGCGATTATACACAACTTCTTTTTGTGACGGTCAAGGTCAAGGCATAAGACATCCATCACATTTCCGATCTTGTTTTATCTATATATATATATATTCGTAGTTTACATTGTAGTACCTTGTGGAATCAACACGCGCACATTCTTGATCCTTTGCTCGTCCTCGCGTCGCTGAGTCCCAGTTCCTGACCCAGCCCGTAAAACTTTTACACTGTGATACAGGGAAATGATCTGATGATTTTCATTCAATTTGGTGTTCCCCAGCCTTCCTACAATGCCAGTTGCTTCATATTATGCATCCTTCATTCCGATTTGAAGTCAGCCGGTCGAGAAGAAGATCGAGGCTTCCACTTTCCAGCCTCAGGTTCGACGCGGCTCATAATTGATAGCGAGGAATCCATTAGTCATGTACACGATTGTAAGGATTCTGAAAACGAAATGATCATGCGCATTGAAACTATTCACGCCACAATCCTCCGTTAGATATTCTAGGCCGTATATTTATTATTTAGAAATGAATTAAAGTCAGCTGAGAATTATAAGTGGAAGATGTGCGAGAACCTCTTTGTATGGAATTAATTACCATCCTCGAGTAATTAAAAATAGATGCTACAAATCATTAAGCTAAAAATAAACGCAACCACTCAGGCAATAATACCTCCTTTATTTCGAATTTTCGACAGTGTTCAGGGACGTTGTTCGAGCTCATTCGAGTTTATGCAGTCGTAAAGGCTTTCAACTGAATGTTGGTTTCTTGGCCTCCACGGTGACTGAGCAATATAAATTTCTACTGTAGCTTGGTAGAGGGGACATGCATCATTCCCCATAAATCCTCTTTCAAAAGTGGATGCTGATACGAGAATATACAATGGAACTAAGGTCATACCACCCACGTCGACTCACAAGAAATGTACCACATATCACCGTAGGGACAGGATCTTGTATTGAAGCTTCGGATTTTCTATGAGAACCCAGAGATTGGAAGAAATGTGCTGTAGCTATTGCTCGGACGTTTAAACGACGATCACTTGCTAGTCACTTATTCTCTAAAAATGGAGGATGAAGGTACCAGTGAGCTTGGAGGTGGAAGCAGCAATGTATCACAATGCATCATCACCAAGACTTCACATATTCCATACTAATCGTCAGCATGATGAGGGGCTAAAGCTATTTTCATATGTACAAGTATCTGTAGAAATGTTACTTTGTTAGCTATCGCTCTGTGTGTGACTCAGAGAAGGATCACATACATGTTCACAGACGGTATAAGGTACTATGATCCCCAGCCAGGTTAACGTCTGATAGAGAAATACCTGTATCCAGAAAACACTGAACAGTGAAGTGTATGGTCTGAGTAAAATCTACGTAACGTAGAAGCTGCATTATTCCAGGAGGCGTAAGAGAACAAGAACAAGATAAAAGACAGAGGGATCGCAAATGAATGTTCGTCGAATGTCAATGACAACAATACACGGAGACAGATATTACGGAGAAGAAGACGGAAGCACCTTCGCAGCAGAAAGGAACGACAGATGTTTCCGGGGGTATACGACGGCGACTACAGTATTTTGAGGAGCGGTATGCGTAAGAGGGAAGGGATGGGTGGATAAGTAGGGTAGCGCCTAACCAAAGCCAAGAAAATAAAAGAGAACGCCTTCCTAGACGCTATATTGGGTATAACATAAACCGATGAGAAGTGAAGGAGAGAGCACGCTCATCGTCTGTTGGTACCACGACCATACCCAACCTGGAGGTTGTCGAGTTCCGCTTCGAGCTGCTTGATGGCGCTGTGGGCCATCTCGAGATCCTTGTTCAGGCGGTCGCGCTCGGCAATCAACTGGAAACCGTTGTCAGCGTACCACTCGAGAGAAGCAGAAAAAAGTCGGATAAACGTACATGCTGCTCCCACTGCCTGAACCTGGCCTCCTCCGCCTTGACCTGCTCCGTGAACTTCTTCCTCAACTGCTCCTCCTCCTCCTTGAACTTCGGGTTGTCAAGTTTCTTGACCTTGGGCTCACCGAACTTGCGGGTCTCCATTTGCTGTTGGCGGTAGTTCTCATAGTGCAGCTCCTCACTCGTTGAGATCAGGTCGAGCATGTGCGTGCGGATCAGTAACGAGCGGAGTTTCCTGAAGTCGCAGTGGTTCTCGTTCTCGACTGTCAACAAGTAACGTAAATCAGAAGGCGGAACAAGGGAGATAGGAGGCCAGCACACCTTCAGCGACACCCCACATGTACTCGCGGCCTTTTACGACGCGGCCATCGGGGGTCTTGACGTCCTCTGTTGAGCCAATGATAGAGAAGGGGATAGCATCAACGAGTATACGCGCGTGCTCAGCGTTCTCGTCCTCAGGATCAATAGGGGGCGTGTAGATACGGATGCCCTGTGCAGCAATGACTTCCCGAACCTGTCCAAACACGCTAGTTAATAGTAATCCCACAGCAAAAACCAGTGGGGACTGCGCACCCGTTGTTTGAACACGAAGAGGTCATTCTGGGTGAGAGTATCAGCCTTAGCGACAACGGGGATGAGATTGACGCGTGTCCCGAGGCGCTTCATGATCTCAATGTCAAGAGGCTTAAGTCTGTGCGGATGTCAACAATGTTCGGGAAGCTTAAAAGTGCCACGTACGTGTGTCCCGTAGGCCGAATGAAATACAAACACGCATGCACCCTCAAGTCAGTCTTCTCCTGCCTCTCAGGCTGCTGCTCTTGCCTCATATATGCCTCGTGCTGGTCGTCGATGAACTCGACGATAGGCAACCATGAGTCGCGGTTGTTGACGTAGTCACCAAAGCCAGGGGTATCGATGACCGTGAGCTTGACCTTGAACTGCTTCTCTTCGAGCTCGGCCTTGATGATCTCAACCTCGGTCAGCTTATCGAGCTGTTTGTGATGACGCCTGCTGTAGTTCTTGGGGGGTGAAAGTTCAGTTGAGAAAAGAGTGTTGATGAGGGTGGTCTTTCCGAGACCAGATTCGCCTGCAAATTGGATATTTAGACTTGGTTTAACTTTCCACATATGAATAACTTGAATACGCACCAACCACCATGATCGTGAAATGGGCACCGCGCTTGGCGACAATCTTATGCCTCTGTAATGCCCTGCGTCAAATTTGCCCAAAAATCATCTGCTTAAGGCGTACTAACCTGGTTGGGGAGGTTGGCAATGCCAATTCCATCTACAACTGGTGCAAGGGCGGCCATTTCGCGTTTGGAGCGTCGAGGAGGATGAGTGGGATGACGAGGGGAATGGCGAGGAGGATGTCCAGAACAGCGAGAACGTTAACCAGAGCAAAATCGTTTGATGGACTGTTTGGTCGTGTTTGGGTTGTGGCCAGCTAACCATATTTATCGCCTCCTCGTTGCCATCTTCGTTTCCGTCATCCTCCTCTCCTGTGCAAAAATTAAAATATCCTCAGGAGCCGGCTTCATTTATCCTATTCGAATTTATTATTGGTACACACCCTATAAAAGGAGTGTCAATTCGGTTCAAAACCACTTACTCCTGTTTCTATTCGCAGGCATTCCTTATGCCTGTCGACCCATGTCGGCCAGTGTACTTCACGAACTTTGGAGCGATTTCTCGGGGCAATACTTCCAGCTTAACTTGGAGTTTCTCACGAGTTCTCCAAAATGCCGGTGGATTCGTGTAGCTGTCTTCCATTCTTTGTATTGTCATATCCAGAAACTCGTAAACGCAAAAGGATTTATCCATTGCCGTCAACAAGTTCAAAGTATCTTTTTCCTTCTCTTCAGATTTGCAGCTCCCATTAGGAATGAATAAATTTTACATTTGCAGCGGATCACTTGATTGCAGCTCATTAATTCTCCCTCCTGAAGACCTTTGCAAAACTCACTTCTTGTGGCACTATTAGGACGACAGGTGACCAGTGACCCCTTGTGACTGCTTCGCCTCTTCTTCCCAAGTAAGAGAACGGCCCACTTTTCAGATATGCTATTATGACGTTGCATGGAGCTTTATTGTGGTATTAAAGTAATATAATTTGCACTACACGCTACCAATACTCACATTCTCAATTCTTCGCCTACTGTTCAGTGAGTTCAGCAATTTCTAGAGCCGTCATGGCAGAGATGACAGTTCTGAAAACTGGAGCCTACACCATTTCCTCAGCCTCGAAGAATCACGACGAAATTATAGGACGGACTTCGATAGAGACTCGAGATGTTTCTCAGGGTGATAGTATTAATGCGCGTCGTCCTGAGGCACGATCAGAACAAGTGGTCTGTCGACTCAAAAGATTATCTGCTCATGACCGTTACTCTAACATATAATACAGTGGTATATCGAGCATACGTACGGGGACCGATATATTCTGTTACTCGATAGTAGAATTGCAACAATTCAAGACGACAGCTTGGTTCTCGAGGATAGACCAATATCGTGTACAGAATGGAGTATAGTCCACCACGAGTTGCATGGACTCAACTGTTGTGTGTACACGTGCGTGACAATAGGATTCGCCATTTGATTGAATATTCAGTCCCTTCGTATATCCAATTAGCATTCAAACACCAAATGAGTGTTCCGACGGTATAATAAAAGGCTGGGTACTATCACCTCCTACCAACCAGGTATTTCGCACTTTATCCTGATATATTGATGATTGATGCGATCCGTAAATTCGAAAGATCCAGTACAGACCAATCCTTTTTTCTCCTAAAATCCGCCTATTTATCCTTCAAATGAGCTATGGATATTCAAACCTGCTTTGTCCACTCAGGAGGCTGCGTACGGAAATGGGAAATCCTGGACTTACAGACACCTACTGTCTATGCCGTAAGATGAGAGGCATTTTCAGCCTTTCCGAAATCTATAAATAGCCCAAACTTAAAAAGACGGTTCCTGGTCTGCCTGTTGAAGCTGAGGTTGTACTTTAACAGCGTTAGATTGTCATTTTTTTTTGTCGAAGAAGCTAGCGTCGAAAGTGGTTTTTATTCTCGAAATTTCAAATTCCTTTCAATCGATGTCCTGTCTACAGCCTATGTCTGGTCGATACCATGAATAAGAATAGAATCATGTAAATTATCAACATCCAGCATTCTTTAGAAATCTGAGAATGAAACTTCTATAGTCCATTCCTATAATCACTCTCCCACTGACCGTTCGGAAGTCTATAGTCTATCTCAGTAGTATAGTGCAATTGGCCTTCAATCATCTTATATACTTGAATAAACCTCTGAAGTAACAGTAATCAGCTACGGAAACGGTAAAATGAGGCATGGGACACTCACTGTCTCCGGGATCACTTGATATTGTGACGATGGCGTTACTTGGTTTACTGAATTGTTGGGCAGATAGTGGTTCGAGTACGAAGGCCGAACCGAAGCGTGAAGGTGTTGAGGAGCAAATCCTGATGGGTCTCCTACTCCCCTGTGCTCAGCACATCCAGCCGGCATCGACGACTGCTCAGGAGTAGCCTTTCGACGGGTATTGATAGGTTTATATGTGTACCAAGGATGCTTGCTCTTGTGTTCAGCTTCCGCGAGTTTAGCCATCTGAACCCAGTAGTCCTTCTGAGCCGCAGGTAGGGTCGCCCAGATTTCTGCGGCTACTTTAGAGATGTCTTGCTGCGACGTTTTCACGACGAGTTTGTCTTCCCTTTGGAGCTTGCAGCATTCGGACCGAAATAACATGAATGAATTCGGTGGGCGAGGAATGTATCCTTCGGCACGTTTTCTATTCTTGGTTACGCGGTTCTGGCTTGTCGACATCGTTGTGCTTAAACAAAGTAATGAAGAGGGTGGGGGATGGGTGATTAGTGAGAAGAGATGCAAGGATTTGATGAATGCTTTGAGAGGGGCATACTTCCGCCATTTATATATTGCAGATAGAATGCCAAAGCGGCCGAGATGTCCCTTGTGTGTATCAACGCAGGGAACCAGGACGCGTCAAAGTGATAGCTTTGACTGCACATTGATCAAAGCGATAGAACGAGGTGGTCCATGAGTGTTAACAGATCAGCGCGTGCGTAATGCATCATCTAGTAAAGGATTTTCAATCATGGTCCTACTATCCAGTTGCTCAGGATACGAAATGTAAGAGACGGACGCCAACGTAGGAAAATCCACAAAGTGAAAGAGTTTAACGTGTATATGTTCTGTCAACACGTTTAACTGTCCGTTGAAGGGTACTGGATTTGAGCTGCGACGGTCGCTGTGCCTAGGATCGACAGGCTCGGCTTCCAGTTATTATGAACGTGAGGGGGGCCCAAGCAGCGTGCAGCCCTTCCCCTGTGAGTAAGTGTTTTCACATCCCTAAGGATTTCCACAGGTATTCGAAAGAAACGGGGCAGAATGAGTTAATGAAGGTTTGAAGGAGTTTAAGACAATATAACCGTTGAATATTCGAGTTTGAACGAAATTCAATTAAGTGCGACAACTACCATGCTTGTATCAGACGTGTTTGTTGCTGCTTTTATAACAACAGCTGTACAAACCAATTTAATTTAATATATTTTACGCACATACGAGACAACCACTAACAACTCCAAGGAGCAGGAAACTGCTCTCAGACTACGCACTCTGCGCCACCCTGCGCCCTCACACTCAATCGATTTACTCTGGAATCATCCGATCTGTGCCATGTCAGATTCCTTACTTAGGTTCGTGTTGGAGAATAATCTGGCACTTACCAGAATATTAGTAATTGGCTTAGTAAGTCATAGATAATAGTAGAAAGTACTAGATACATCAAGGGGGACCCACTAAAAAAATTAAACATATCAGGTTATATTTTTTTTTAAGGCCATGAAGAGTGGAACTAACTAACTGGAATTGCCTAATATGGTAAGCACAGCCACAAGACCGCCAAGCTTTCCTGAACCGCTACTAAACAGGTTTTTCTATGTTTCTCATATGTTCTTTCATCTGTGCCACATTTTCTTCCATCCTGAAGCCCATACTCGCTTACCTTTGGTACATGCATCACATTCCTACCCTGAAACATGGTATATCAAGCCAAACACACTCCAGATGCAACTCAAGTCGTGACTCATTATAGATTGGTTCAAGCTAAATAACTCACCTACTTTTTTTCACAAGTAGTTTGTTTGCAGGGGATCATGGTACTTTGGGTGTCTGTGGCTTAAAAAAGCTCATTGCATTTGTGCGAGCTTTCTCTGTATCAAGTGAGATCAACTCACTTCTTCTCCTTTAGTGGCATCTCTACATACTTCGCTCACTTTCTGATGTTTCCGCCAGTTTTCTATATCCACTTTACCAACTTTGACACATGTATTGCAATATGGACATAGAACTGCATCCACAGGGTTGTTAGGCTCCTGTTGAATCAGAACCTAGGACTTGAATTAGCCACCATACCATTCTATCAAAAACAATATACCATTATCAGTTGAATGTTGGCTGATGAGTCTTGAGAATTGATTAGAAGTTGATTCAGACTGACTTTGATTCCAAAATCACCCAAAATCATTCCGAAACAGGCCAGAATTCACGTGATATTCTGCAAAATTATACAGTATGGATTTTTTTTTAATGGCCTGATGGCTGGACTAACTAACCATCCTGATATGGGTAATTTCTTTTGTGGGTCCCCCTTGATATACATTAGCTAGAGGTATATAAGCTGTAGATACAGTAGACTACACCTCATGGATTTGTAACCTATAGCCTAACAGCTTGTACCTAGTATATATTTACACAACAGTTCGAACTTAGTCAAGAAACAGAAGATAGTGTGCAGTTTTGTTGAAATAGACTTGGGAATGCTACTCTCATTCTTGCTTTCATTATGGACAAATGCTGTGACAATCCTATTGGAAGAGTAGTTGGTATATAGAAAATATGAATTGATTAACTACTACTAGCCTCTTACAGAGGCCTTAAATACTAAGTAACTACATTACTAGAATATACTACAATTAACTACGAGCATCTACAGTATGTCAGATTGGTAATCTGCTGACTGAGATCTGAGTAAGCGCATTGTGCACTAAACCTGCTGGGTTGGCATCTGGAGTTGCCTTATGTCAGCAGCTTTCCAACACTCCCCCTCAACTCCAAAGTCATGCCAATCTGTGAGATAAGATCTTGAAATTTAGGCATCAGTAGTGCCTTAGTGAACATGTCAGCTAGGTTATCTTCAGATGCATAGTAATTGACTACTATCTCATTAGAGATAATCTTCTCACACACAAAATGATGTTGAATGTCAATGTGCTTGCTCCTCATGTGAAACCCTGAGTTCTTGGCAAATTTAATTGCTGATTGGTTATTGATGTTGAGTAATGTCAGGTTGGTCTGCAGGAATCCTAATTTGGTAAGTAGTGCGTGCAACCATATTGCTTTGCACATCACTAAGCTTGCCACCATATATTCTGCTTCCATGCTCAATAGGGCAACTGTTGGTTGCTTCTTCAAGCGCCACACAATTGGTCTGCTGCCTAAGCCAAAAACATATCTGGTAAGTGATCTGTGATCATTTACATCTCCAGCCCAGTCAGTGTCGGAATATGCCATGAGTTCCATATTCTGTTCTGTTCCATACAGAATGCTGAGGTTCTGTGTCCTGTTTAGGTAACGGAATACACACTTCACTGCCATCTAGTGCATTGGTCCAGGGTTCAAGATGAAATGGGTAAGTTGTTGGACAATGTACACAATGTCTGGCCTCATGCTGATCATGGCATACATTAGTGATCCAACTGCCTGAGCATACTCTGGCATATCATAGTGCTTGTCGTCAGGAGTCTTTGTGAGCTTAACATTGGGATTGGCTGGCATTTTCACTGGATGTGATTGGTCCATGCCGAATCTCTCTAAGATCTTCACAATATACTGTGTTTGTGTGATCTTCATTGTCCTGTGCTCTTTGTCCTGCGTGACCTTGAATCCCACAATCTGTTTCATCTCCCCCAGATCAGTGATTGTGAACTTCCCACAAAGTTCCTCCTTGATTTGGCTCATTACATCATCATTCAATGTGAAGATGGCCATATATATTGTCCATGTAAACCACCACAATTGCTAACTCATTCCCATGTTGCCTGATGTAGACACATTGATCTGCAATCAAGCACTTACACCTGAGATCAATGAATGCAGCATTGAGTTTCTCATTCCATACTCATCTGGACTGCTTAAGTCCATAGAGTGTCCATAATAGTAATAGCACTTGTCCTGTGCCATCTTCGTAGCCTGGGATCTGCCACATGTAGATTTCTTTGCTGAGTACACTGTTTAGGTAAGCACCTACAATGTTGACCACATGTGCCATGAGACCAAGTTGACATGTGAGTGCTATCAATAGCCTAAGCATTGTCATACGTTCAAAATGTTTTGAACAAAGACATTATTCTGTCTCCTCAGGAATTGTGTGAGAACTTTGGACAAATGCATACATCCAAATCATGTGACAGATAAGATTAGATTGGGCTCTGATTTCTGTTTATGGTTGCTGATTCTCACAGAATCAATTATGCCTATTACTCTCTATACTCCTATGTTTTCCCTTATGCCTTATGCCTTATGACTCTTTTTATGTATTATGACTGTTCTATGACTCCCTTTTATGCTTTATGACTTCTCTTTATGCTCTATGACTCTTCTTATGTCTTATGATTCATTTTATGTCTTATGGATCACTCTGAATCATTTTGAGTGACTACTTGCAACTCAGTCTGATTCTTTTTGAGTCCAATTAAGTCTATATGACTCATTTTATGACTCCTTATTACCTTTCTATATATTTATCAATCATTTGGACTTAACACTAGTCACAAACATGGGACTCATTCTTATACATGATGACTCACATTAGGTGGGACATCTTTATGTAATCAGGTTCCATAGTAGTATATAAGGACCATGATTTGGG
>JASFCW010000359.1:0-12220 GCA_036936985.1 Crucibulum cyathiforme
ATGACACTTCCAGGCCTATTGATGTCTATATTCAGGCTGTTATTTCTGCTTCCAAAAAGCTTAATGGTCTTTTGAAAGAACCCATTGGAGATACTGAGGTTATTGATGTTCTTCTCATGAACCTTGATCCCTCCTTCTATCCTATCAGGACTACCATTCTTGCTCAAAAGGAGGAACCTACTCTTGCTGAAATTAAAGTTGTTCTTAGCTCTGCCACCTCTGCAGATATTTTAGATCCCATCTCTAGTGTTATGTCAGCTCAGAGCAAGCCCAGATATCCCTCTTCCAATACTGGCTTTAAATCACATGCTCAGGATTCTAAAGGATTAAGTGGGAGTCCATCCCCAGTAGATTCTAAAGGTTTTAGATGGTGTAATCCTACAAATGAAGGTGCTTGTCACAGATGTGGCAGAACAGGTCATATAGCTGCCAGATGCATGTACAACATGCCCCAGGAAGTTAAGGATTGGATTTTAGCTGGTTCTTCTCAGAATGCATCTATGGCTCAACAACAAGCCAACTCTGCCTATCATTTCCTTTCATCCCCTATCCATTCTCCCAATAATTCTCCTCCTGGATCTCCTATCATCACTCAGGCTCATTTTACAGGATATCATGGAGGTTTAGGTCCCCTTTTGATTTGATGGATTAGGTGGGAGATTTTGGCTGCTGTGCAAGGTGGGAGTGTTAGATTTGGTTGCACAGCCCCTGCACTGGTTTGATAGCTGTATAGTTTGAACTGGTTTGATGACTGCTTTTGATTGTTTCATTATTTATTTGATTGTATAACATTTGAGCACAGCTTTGCTGTGCTTCACAGTAGATAAATAGCTACATTGTTCACTGGATTCTATAGTCAATTCTGATCCACTTTTGTGTCTGTGTCTGTGTCTGAGTCCTCATCCACCTTCCCTCTCTTCCAATCTTAACATTTTAAGCTGCCTACAGTACAAATCTCTCTGGCCCAGTGATTGCCAGCTGACGCTTGCAAAGAACCACAGAAACAAAACATTGGCCACTTTCCTGGTATCAGGGATGTCATTTGCTACCATTCTGAGCAACTCCAGGGCCCTGCGTAGCCAGTGCCCCTTTCTGAAACACATCTTCAACTTCCATAAGCTGGTTCTCAGTGCTTACTCCTAGATGGGGCATCAGAAAATGACAGACTCGGATGCGAATAGCATAGTGAGATTTTTTTGGCCAGGGCCCTGTCTATAGCAATCCCACCCTGCGATCAGATGTGCTCATCATTAGTGCTTGCAACACCCAAGCCGGAGGACAAATTCCCGCAGAATCATCGACAAGCATGGCAAGACTGGTATTTTCGTTGTCCCAGATAGCGAGGCGTAAAAGCCATGCTAGCCATAATAGGAGGTCGTTGTTGCGCACTCAAGGTGGCTAAAAATGGACAACGGTTATGAGGAACAAGGATAATCATCCTGGTCCAGAGCGGAAAGCGAACTACCTTCGAAATCAACCAAAGATTGTCAGCTGGAACTCTGATCAAGTAGAACCCTGTAAGCGAACACGCAATGAGAGAAATGCCACAGATTGCTTTATTGGCAATACATTTGCAGTGGTTCGGCCAGCCACCTAATAATGCACCAACGTCGAACCACCAGAGATCTCTCCATCAAATGATCATTGTGAAAGGGTTAATTCAAGCAGATGTTAACTTGAGATACTATCAGGAATCATAGCTGACAAAAACTGCTGGGGGGGCTCTTTCGACCTGCAGGTAATGATAGGCCTTCAGTGTTGGAAAACCACCCAATGATGCTCAACCTAATCTTTCTACAACACCAGCTTTTATAATTTACATAATCATTTGACTGGCCGCCAATTCTCATAATTCACGCAATATTAACCTTGCACAGAACATGATGCTAGCTTTGTTGTAGGCAAATTTATACAACAGAACCAAATGCAACATAATTAATGCAGCGACAGGCAGCAGCCAATTTGTACTATGCCTATGTTTTTCATACTCCTAGATCTGGTTATTTTTGAGTGAGGTGAGATGAACGCAGAGTAATACATTTAAATACCTTTTTTACAAATAAGGCACCATTGCCTGATTAATTACCATCCCAAAGACCGACTAGGGTCAAGTGCTGTCAGGGGAGGGTAGGCTCCAATCAGCTGGTGGAAAAGTAACATGGCAACCAGAAGTTGAAGGTCGCCACCTAGGTAGAATATAAAATTCAGACCTCTGTGAGTTGAAGTCAAACATTTGGAATAGCTGGTCGGTGGAATGTCACAGTCTAGAATGAGATTCTCGAGTTTGTCGATGAGCATGATCCCCGGAGTTCGACTGAAGCCCCAAAGTTCGCCCAAGTGCTGTCTAAGTCCAAACAGCAAGCCAAGGAACTCCAGGCTGGCGTCGAGTTGTGTGAGCATATTCTCCGTGGCCTCGGTCGAGAAACGCCAGGCTGCTTCAATAAGGGTGATGCACACCCGGATGTCAGTAAGGCTAAGATTGGCTGAACCGCTTTCTCTTTCCTATTCTAAAGAATGTAAACTACAAACTAAATAATAGCCCGTCGTATACTGGACCTGGGCAAGTAGACCAGAATGGTAGGCAGGTGGGAGTCTTCCTCAGGCACATCTCTCTGCTCCAAACTATTGAGTGCATAGAGTAAGGAGTGGCTGATGGTGTTGTTTGGGTAGAATAGCTTTCCAGGCTTTGCTAAAAACTGGTTGAGAATTCCCAGCATCTGTGATCCAGGCACATAAGAAAAAATTGGCACAGTGAGCATCTATCTAATAGGCATCATGATGGCTATGTGGGCAGTATATGACTGAATAAGAAAGACGTCGAGCACTGCTATCATATTTATATGTATCAATTGGTACGTTGAGTCCAAATTGGAAGATGGATTGCTTCATATGGAGTGATGGCAACCATCGAGGGTCGTCAGTGAGCCAAGTTATGGCAGTGTCTAACTGAAAAGCCATATGAGAGTATTGTTATGAAGTCCCTGTTGTTCCCAACAGCTTTTCTATTGGCTGGGGTTTGCCACCTCCCACCACAAGGGAACTCGCCGCTTTTTTGTAAGTCATTATGTTTTTATAAGAGTGGCACTTGTTTAAGCTCTGATGGAGGTGGTGGCCGTGTGATAGATCAATAATTTTCATCTGTCGGGTCGGATGGGATACGGCACAAGTGTCTTCAGTGTGAAGCTCAGGATGCTTGGTGGAAGGTGATGTTGTGTGTGATTTTGGCCACTTGGGGATCAATCCCAGCCGAAGTGTGTAGAACACACCTGCCACCCCAAACGCGCGTATCATTTGGCTATCGTCTGAAGCGAGGATGGGATGCCCTTTCCTGTCATCTAGCACCACACCATGCACATGCCATTGTCACTAGATCCACAGGAGATGCGGCTGCAGTCTTCAGCTGCAAGTATGAAGCCGCAGAGCTCCTCAAATTGTCAACAGTGTCTTGTCACAATGGAGCAATCACAAGACTGATGTATTGCTGATCAGCAAGGTCATGTAGATTGAGTTGGCCGGCAAGTCTCCCATGTGTCACCTTTCTATTTGTGTAACTGTGTCTGGATCTGCTCATATAGGCCAGTCGTTCCCAATTTGGCAAGTCTGTCGAACATCTGTGGTTCAAGTAGCCTTGGTATGGAGATTGAAATATAGTGTTGCTGACAGCGACATTCACACAAAGGTCCTAGCAGGACGATCCTGGTATAATGGTCCTAGTGGGGCAATTTTAGCAGAGCGCTCTTAGTGAGTTGGTCCTAGCAGAACAGTCTTAGTGGTACGTTTCTAGTAGCATGGCGTAAGTGGGGTGATCTCAGCAACCCGGTCCTAGTAGGATGTTCCTAACAGGATGGTCCTGGTGGGCCCCATCTGGCAGAACAGTGCTAGTCAGCATCCTGGTGGGGCATTCCTAGTGGAACAATCCTAGTGCTGCAATCTTGACCAAGTGGTTCTAGTGAGGCAGTCCTAGTAAGGCCTTCCTAGCGGAATGGTTCTAGTGGCCGTCCTACTGGGGTGTTTCTAGTGGCACAGTCTTTGTCGGGTGATTCTTGCAGCATCCCAGTAAGTTGATCTGGGTGGGGAGTGGCATTTGTAACATAGCTCTTGCAGCTTAACATTATCTAGAATGACATTTCTTTATGCATCAAGGACGTGCAGTGTGCTCATACCTGCTATCCCGAGAAATGCACAGCTTCCAGTCCGCCGTAGCACTCTTCACTGATGTCGAAACCAGATGTTTTGACGTAGCATATATCAGTAGACTATGATCGATTTACACGGATTTATTACATGTGGATGTGGCATGATAACCATAACGAGAGAGACTCTATATCTCTATGGATTCAGACCTGTGTGCTGCATCCTTGATTGGCTTCAACTTCCGCCTCCTTGTCTGCATTTCGGGGAGTCTAAAGAGCACTTCCTTGCTTAGCAGCCAAATCAGAACTCCTCAGTCCTCCCAGCAACGGCTTTTTTATGCAACGTATCCCAGTTTGGGTGCCAATCTTTTATGCTACCCCAGCTACAATGAGCATTTATTTTTTTGATGATCATGCTCATGTCCTGTCTCTCCATTAGCCAGTCAAAATTCTTTTGGCTGTGATTGTTCTTTTCAAGGGTGGCACCAAACATTTTGATGAACGCCTCCCAAATTTCGTCAGTCAACAGATCATTAGGGGGAGTGTCGGAAGGGGAGTGTCAGACCTGAGGTGTGCAAGCCCTGGTATTATAAACTGAAGGCAGGGAAAAATCCCATTCCTGTCTCTCCGGTTCATTCTCCCTGTGGACGATAATGTTGAGGTTGGGAGCTGGGGGCAGAGAGGGTATCTGTTTTGCCACGTTGTTGACCTGTACAAATGTAATTAGACCCACAAAAGGTTAATAAGAACAAATAAAGTCCACACACCACGTCAAGGCGCAGCTCGCCACCCCCTTGACCTCCAGACGTTGCAAACGTAGGTGTGGGCTTCATCCGTGCATTCACAACTGCCTTCCAGAACAACATGACAAACTGTATATCTCTATTAGAATTTGGTGTATTGAAGACCAAGCTGCAAAGTGCATAACTGAGCCCACAATAGTTGCCTATCTTCAATTGTCTCTGAGTGGAGAAAAGCCCATGAGAGACCACCCTATTCATTGACCAAAGCCAACCATTCATACCGATTGCCAAAACCGTGGAGGATGCCGGGAGAATCAATGTGATTTGTTCCAAAGAACTGGGAAGAATGACAACGGTCTGTGTAGTAAAGATGTTCTCTTCATAGAGCTTTTCCCAGTTCACGTCGGACGGCCGTCGTGATGTGAAATGGATCCACATGATGTTTGTATCATCAAAGTTGACAAAAGTGGTGAACTCGATGGTTTGCTTCTTGAGTAAATTCATTGTGAGGTAATTGAGGTAGAGATGTGAAAGGATGATGATATGGTGGAACCGTTGAAAAACTGTCTAATAACAAAAAGCAGGGATGTGCAGCAACAGTCTTGGATGGGAGGTGAGTCTAATAGATGGTGACATGTCCTGACCATGTGTGGACACTACCATTCAGGTGGCCCATTCAAAAGATGAGCAAATAGCACAGAATTGCATAATTAATGTTTCTAGTGTGGGCTCCACGCAATCAATATGATCTCATGGTTGAAGATGCTGAGACAGTGCAGAATAATCTAACCCAGAAACATCTCACGCAAGAAAGTTGTGACAGCATGTAGAAGTGGTCCTAGTTACGGCTGTTCCTAAGAGTGTTTCATTTGGTTATTCCACTAGGAATGTCCCATGATGGTGTACCATAAGGAACACTATATCGCAATTTCCTGAATAGTGCCACATCCGCTGCCTAGCTTTGGCTTGCACTCCTGCCACAGAGTCATAAGGAGAGTTGTTATGATGGATTGCAGTTGGCAGGCATGAGAAGAAACAAAATCCCATTTCCAGCAGGGTCAAGCAGAGGCCAGTGCTGGCCTTCCGAGGCAGGCTATTTAATGACACAAAATAGACAAGGATATTTAGCTCGTCTCTCAAACCCGATTTTGATATCCCCTTTTCCAAGCATGCCTATCGCAATGTTTTCTGCCATTCTCTCCACTCTATGCTCTGTGTGATTTTAGGATTGATCTCACCTTGCCATCATTGCGCGCTTGATGATTGGGGTGATGAGGCGCCCATCCAAAATTCCTCGATTGGCTGGCTGTGCTGCGCACGGCCAGCTTGACCAATTTCTGTTGGCTATGGCTAAACACCAAATCAGTACGTTTATCAATAACCGGTGATGAGGCCTGTGCTTATTCTCCAAAGGTGCGCCTTATTGTAGACAAGCACCCTTTTGTAGCAGGGGCCACGTTCTGACCTGTGCAGGAGCCACCAGATGAGGTGCTCGATGCAGAGATGGAGAGCGAGCTTTCAGACATCAAGAAAGACCTTAATGCATTGTCTTGTGTTAAAATCCGAGTTGTCAAGGGAGGGATATACTTCCTACACCACAATGGAACTGCACACAAGTGTGTTGTGAAGAAGCAATATTTGCCTGACATATTCGCCAAACTAGTGTTGCCACAGCATATCTTTGTCAGGCATGCCGTGTACAGATACAACCTTGAAATATATGGACATGATGTCGAGATGCCAGTTCCACAAGTCCATATCTTTTTAGATGCATGGCACGGGATGGTGGGAGTTGAGGAATATTCCCTGTACAACTTTTCTCCGCTTAACAAACCAATAGTATAATCTTGTAACATCTCGCATACATTCTGCTGTCCATCCTAATCACGTTCTTGCCTTTGTCACACAAGGATCTTAACAAAAGTGCTATGGAATGTGAACTTAGACATCATTGGACGCCACAGAAAACATTGTAGCTCAACATAGCATGCCCAACAGCGGAACGTGTTAGCATTGGAACCAGATCTGAACAGCAATCAGGGTGGGATCTTTGTTGGTTGAGACTGAATGCGGTGTTGCACCATGCTGCCATGTCTACCTTGATAGAACCCTTGATTCGATTGGTGCGTGTGGGACCAGTGCAAGCCGAGAAAGAAGCGCAGAGATAGGGAAGTTCCCATGCAGCACCACAGTTTCGCCTACGCGTAGCAAGTCACATCCTCCAACATCAAGGGTTGCATTTGAAGAAACAGGCTTTGAGATAATGCAAACCTAAATAACTCCGCAGCACAATCTACGTCTAACCTTAGTATAAACTGAATTGCCTCGTATTGCCTGATATTCAAGACTGACCTAGAAAATAGCACCATAAGAGCCCTCCTTTATGATAATCTCTGCTATATTACAAAACAGAGGGATGCGTGGAGTCAGTGGTGGCAAATTGATTAGCCCTTAGCGGTGCCAGGAATCTGTGATTACGGGCAGTGCAGGGGAGCCTTCGATTGTGTCCATGATTGCCGATAAAGTCCGCTGCGCCTTATCTGCTCTGGCTCGCTTCGATCAAACATTCTTGAAGGATGGTACTTGTGTATGTTGAAAGGGATAACAATAGGCTAGAAGGCAAGTGAGAATAGCTCCCGACGGTAATCGTTAGGTGAATAGCCCCTAATTGAACAGAGGTTACGAATAAAGGCACAATATAGGCTTTACAGATCTGTTCACTACAACGTGCACTGCTAGTTCATATGACTTCCTCAATATAACTGGTGGCTCGTTTCCAATGCCCATGCCCAATCGGTGCGGCGTCGGCCACTGCACAAAGCACATCCTCTTGAGAGTCAGATGGTGCTTTGTATCACCTTATCATTGGCTGCCATCATGACAACACCCTATTTGAAAGATGTCTCAGTGCTGGTAGCAAATGTTTGGTGTGTTGAAACCTTCCTACCAGCTCTGCTACAATGCAGTGCAAATATTGCTGATATCTAGGTTGCCTTGCAGAACCCAAAATCAGTTCTTTGAGACATCTAACCTCCTTCAGATGAAGCAAAGTACAGGATGAGATCAGTTCTATCTCCTAAGATGTGCTCTGCCCGTCTTTTCCCATTTCAAAAAAAACAGGCGCATTTTCTTGCTTTGCCCCTGTGGGGTACACAGAGCTGACTGTACCACAGGAGGGCTCGGGCATGGCTTGAGCATATACTTCTTAGATGCAACATCTGGTATTTCAATCGAGGCTCAATTAAATTGCTGTGGCAGGAGGAGGAACGATTTATTTGGTGTTACATTCGCGGGGAAACCAGAAAAATGGCATTAAGAAGCTTTTTCAAGGAAATTAGTTTGTGGGCTTACCTTATGTTTGCAACACTGGATTGATGATCTAGCAGAAATGCACGTGGTGTGATATGGTAGTGGTTATTACCTTTCCTTATGAGCCCAATTTTCCCTTCTCTGTCATAGCGTGTCTTCTGGAAAACCTGATGCCTCATTCGAGTTGTCATCAAAATGCTGCCTGGGCCTCAAACAACGTTCAAGCATTGTAGGCATGACCAACCTCTGTCATATATTGTAATGCATTGAGGAAATAGGGTTCATTTCACATACGTTGCATTGCAGAGTTTGCCCTTATCACTTCATCCCTGACATAAACATTAACAATCATTTTTGCCTCATGACAGCTATCCCTGGATTACCCACATCTAGCATTTGTGAGACCAGGTGCATTTTTGGCAGTGACTATCCAATCACTCTGATAGGAATAGGTTGATGGTTGCCATTCCATAATGCTGTCTGCCAATTAAGAATTTCTCTGACACACTCACAATCGATTAGCTCACAATGCTCCATACTGATCCAATTTACTGGCTCGTGAGAGCAAGTGAAGGTGGTAGCGTATATACACCATAGGTAAGTACAGAAAAGGTCACACCCTAGTCACATTTACAAAATTGTACAAACAGTATGCATTCGTTGATCTATAAGCCTTGCTCAGCTAACCAAATGTATAGGAACTATGTCGATTCCTCTCATACTTGATGATAACGAGCCTATCCTCCAAACAGTATATGATATGACTGCTTCTTTCCAGGCCTCTGGTCGACATGGTGAGCTTTCTTGGAAGTGGCATCTCAAGAGTCTTCTTCGGAGCAATTTTGACTTTAATATGATTGCACCAGACAGCTTCGAGGGAGTGGTTAGTCTATGCAAATATGTGCTGCCTTGTGGATTTTATCATGGTGGTGTCAATGCGAAGTTGATTATCATGAGCAGCAACTTCTCCACCGCCACCCCCCCCCATCAGTCTCAACAAGCAGTTATTAGCTTTAGTCAAAGATCTGTGTAAGCATTTGGAAGACCAGGGGGACTGCTTGACACCCGAGGGGATACTGTGCATCCCTAAGATGTTGGTACTGCCAGATGCCCAGCCCACCATCTGGATCGTTGATGACAAGCAGCTATGTCCCATCATTGAGCATTTTTGTGCGCGGGAATGCGGGGGCACTGAGGTCCAGCTTAGGTTGATTAAATTGCTGAATGATATTGAAGAGCTTATCAAGAAGGCGCAGGAGTTGCCGGACACCCAACTCAAGACTTGCATGGAACAAAGTCAGGCTAAACTCAAAAGATTTACCGAGTCAGAGAATCTCTGGATACTAAACAACTCTAGTCTGGCATCGGCTGTGGCAAACGTGATAGTCAGATTGGATGTGCAGGAGGAGTTAGTGCACATGCTTGGCCAGATTGAGGACATGCAGAACTGGATTACAGACCCTCTGGCCGATTCGGCTGAAGACACAGGCATTGGCATTAGGCTTGAGAGCTGTTGCCTGAAGCTCATCCGCGTCATAACATTGTTCACCACTAAAACTAGTGGTGGCAAATCTAACAAGCATTGGTCATTCGATCAATGCAAAGATGCGGTACACCAAGGAGTTGGTGAAAGGCCTTCAGTAAACGCACATTTGTATTAATTATTATTCCAGTGAATGTATCCTGACTTTGTTTTGTTTGAGCGTGATCGTATTTAATAATGAGGCTTGCTATGATAATTGACGGAGGATCTATATATGCAGGATTGTGATAAGATTGTTGAAGGTGCAGTGAATCCGCAACACTACAGTATAGATATGACCGCGCTTTGCAACCGTGTCCAAGATATCAGAACATAGCTATCAATTGCGGTTGAGCAGCATCCAGAGATTTGGCAGAATTAACTGGATTCATCCTGATTATTGTAGACTGAACTGTCGCATTGACAATGTGGGCATGAACGTAACAGTTATTTCCTCTGACCAAAACGTCAGATAATGCTTTGTCTTGAGACAAAACACCAAGTATCCTCTTGATATGGTACTCAACTGGATGCCACACATGACAGATTTCCAGGAATGGATATCAACGGTGTCTCTACAAACTTAAATTGTGCCATTCACTCGCTGGCCCAATGCCATCTTCACATGAAGGGCGCTTTATGGTCGTTCATTGTTTATAGAAGCACTTACATAGGTAGGTTGCATAGTCACAACAATCCATCACTGATATCTGCTCGACACCATTCTAAACCATCTTATAAACTGATAATATGTAAAATTTGTAAAGGCATGAATATCTGGTAATCTGTCAACTGTACAATTGCTATAGACTATATGCTATTTTTGAATGTTAACTAGTTAAGTCTGTCAAGAGTGGTGGTTATTTCCTCTACTGGGCAGCAGACAAACTTGTTATAGTCCTTGATTATGGCCTCTGTGAGGTGGTGAATCTTGAACATCTTTTCACCAATTGTGGTGACATGCTGAACCTCTGCTGCCGTGCCGCAGAGAAAAGCAGCATCAAAATATTCCAACTTGTCCACAGCAATCTTGCACTCTGTGACCGTGATGTTATGCTTTGCAGCGAGTTTGAAGATGACCTTCTGTCTAAGGCCAGGAAGAATGTACCAAGGTATCGGCATCATGAACTTATTTTCAATGATGAAGAAAATGTTTGCTATGGAGCAGTCAGCGACGTTATCCTTAGTGTCGAATAGACAATGTTGTCAAAGCCTGCCTCCTTTGCCTGAATCTGGCCTAAGCAGCTGGTGGCAAAGACCGGAGCACTCTTCATGGCTACCAGCATACATTCAGGCAGAGCCCTGTGCATCTCTGCAATGCAGAGTCTCTGCTGCGGCCCGAGAACAGGACCCAGGGGAAAAGTGATAATTGCAAGATGGGAGTTGCACCTTGAACCATTCACATAGACATCCTCTGAGCCAAGGTAGGCAATCAGGTGGATATAACAGTCTGTGAGTTCATTTGCCTCCACGACGTTCTGACAAGCCTGGACAACCTGTTCACAAGTAAAGCTAAAGGCAGAATATCTGTATGCTTTGATTCCTGCAATAAGGTGATTGGTATGCACATTTGGGAGGAATATCTTGCCATTGTAGGCCCAGATGCCTTTGAAGACAGCTTTGCTGTAATGCGGGCTATGGGTTAGTGGGTGCATAAGGAACGCCTCCGATCCGGAGATTATGGCCCCATCAAACCAAATGACCTTGGATAGAATGTTGAACAGTATGAACGGTGTTTCCATGATAGCTAGGCATTATCAGTATTTCACGTGTAAAAAAGTTGGGATGGTATACACTAGTGTGGTGAGATAGATATGCTATTGTCTTGGGGCCACAGAATGACAAGAAGTCCACCTACCTTTTATACGTCAACCACCTGCTTTTGTGACCTAGATTTAGCCACTTAATCCGGCCAGTGTGTCATCAGATTATTGATCTGTCTAAATGATTCTGCTGGAAACTAATGGCTATTATACGCACATATTTTTATTGAGGTTTAGGGTCTTCTATATATTGGAATATCATTCTCATCTATTTTGACTGGCTGAATGATGCCCTGATGGTTGATCAGCTGGTACAGATATCATTTTACAGTGCTGCAGTTTACGCAGGGAGGTCTAGCAGCCTTTATTAAAGAGGTTCTTTGATAAGGGTCACCTTTATGGGGATCACCAGAGGAAGTGAAGCCTTGTCCCCTAGAAGTGCGACCAGCTATTGGTAGATAATGTCACGTGGCATGCCAATGCACTCAATATTTGACTGTCTATTAGGTCTCATGATTCTTCTGCAATGCAGAGTGTGCATGGTGAATGTATCACCTCACTCATTGAATGTTGTACATCAGTGCAGGCTTCTGGCAGTTTAAGGGGCAGAGTTTTGATTTCAATACTTGGGCGCCTACAACACCTTGGCAGTATGGCGGGTGGGAGAATCTCCATAAGCCTGTTTCAGCTTAACTATAGCTTAGAGCTTTGGATTTTCCACCTGTCCCAGGATTGGTCTGCAGGAACATT
>JASFCW010000360.1:0-12202 GCA_036936985.1 Crucibulum cyathiforme
ACAGGATTCAGTCAGCTAGTTGAGGACGAGTGCTTGTTGACGGTAGCTTCATAGCAGTGATATCAGATCTCCTACGGGAAGATACGGGCACCTCAGTGTAAAGTACCCCCGATGACGAATGGATTTTGCAGAAGAGACTACCAGAGAACACTAGTGAAGTGTTCGCTGGATTACAACTTGTAAAGAAGGAAGGCCATTCTTAGGTTCTACTCCTCACAAAGTTGGTAATGCACTTACATGAGGCGCCTTCTTACTCATGCATCTCTTGCGTTGTGTCTTCGTTCTCAGTGGAATCCATCAAAGCAGAAAGCATTACAGAGAAAAAAGCGGCATCCAAGCGCCAAGCTGTTAAGGAAAGTGCGAGGCAGCTAATTTCCAATGCTCTCTGCAGAGCTTTAGTAGTGGAGGGACTGGAATGCTAGTAAGGACAACTGTAAAAGCATCCACCTAACCTACACAAATCCTGATCATTACGTGTTCACGCCCATCCAGTACGCGATCCAATGATCCCTCCCAGACCGACTGATAAAATCACAGAGCACGTGCCGTGATCTGTTCGCGTTGAGATGTGTATACATATTTATCAGCCGCTTCAAAGAATTACTTCAGTGTTTTTTCTAGAACGTACAGATATTAATCCTACTATGTAGGCTAGGCGAGAAATAAAGAGTCATCAATTCGTTCAATCCGTGAGGTACCGTGAAGTAAAACGTGCAGTTGCGAACTATGAAGGGCGAGGTATTAAGTTGAAAACAAGTAAAGGTGGCTGGAGTTGGCCTGGAGGGTCGGTAACCTTCCCTTTCTAGTTAATTTTAGAGAACTCGACATCAAGGTCGTGCGGAATGCTCAACCCGAAGGCACCGAATTCATTTTTGACGTAATCCGCATGCATGCTGTCTGATGGAAGCGACCATTCATAATATTTCAATAGCATGCAGAGAAGGGTGCGTTGCTGAAGTGGTATAGTCGATTAATAAATGGAAGATAGAATTAAACAGGCTCGACTTACCTCGTACAGCGAGAATTGACGCGCCACGCATTGACGAGGGCCAGTACCAAAGGGAATGTTTGCAATCGCCCTGACCTTGTTGTCGATGAAGCGGTAAGGGTCGAATTTTGAGGGATCGGTCCAGTTCTTTTCATTATGATGAACAGCGCAAACATTAGGCACAACGGAAACGCCAGCGGGAATATAGTATTTTCCAAGCTGCACAGGTTCGAGAGTCCAGCGGGCAGGGAGAAGGGAGATCGGAGAATTGATGCGAAGGGCTTCTTTGATACAAGCACTAAGGAAAGGCAGACGTCCAAGGTCGTCGAAAGTCGGTTCGGCGCGATCACCGAGGACGGATAGCACTTCCGCTCGAGCGGTGGCTTGGTGCTCTGGGTGTTGAGCAAGATGATATATGGCCGTAGAGAGCGCGCCAGAAGTAGTATCCTAATTGAATATCAGTAAGACCCCAGAGATTCTATGAAAGGTGCCACTTACGTGTCCGGCAGAGAAAAGGATGGCAAGATTCGAGCGCAATTCTTCGTTGGTCATAGTAGTGTCTTCTAGCAGGTAACTAAGAAGGTCCAGGCCAAGATCCTGTTTCTTCATTTGAAGAAGCCCATCGTAGCGTGCGTTAAGAGAATTGACATCAGCGATGACCGCCTGACGGGGAAACCAATCATCAAGGAAGGGGAAAATCAGACGTGTTGGAGTAGCAATTTTCGACATCACTCTGTTAAAATGGTCGACGAATGAATCCTCTGAAGCCTGAAGGGCTTGGAAGTTGTGACCAAGAAGTGCAGTTCCGACAACATCGAGAGTATAACGCTTTTAGATACAGAATTAGGTTGGTATCAAATGAAAATTCTCAAATGGGTGGTTGACTTACCTGGACCAAGTCACTGAACCGGTGAATTCCACCAGACCCCATCCGTTCAAATAACTCATGAGATAGAGAAACAAAACGATGCACGGGAATTTCCCGATCGAAAGCTGCCTTCACGGATGCAGAGTGACGCTTCCACATTTCCCCATTGGAGAAAACCACATTAGGTCCACTAAGAAAAGTGAAATGAAGATGATCTTGATAGTTCTTCTTGGGAAACCTATCGATGTCTTGGCAAACGGTTTTAACGAGCTGATAAAATGCTGTTAATAGTCTTTCTGGCAGTAAAAATGGATACTGAACGTACATTAGCATCAAGCACATGAATACCCCATTTCCCGAGCATGTATACAAGAACAACACCCTCCCCACGTTGTGCGAACGGCAAGACCAGACGCTTGACACGCATGTCTACTGATTCACGACGCGCATAACTCCAGATTGTAGCGTAAGGAGAGACTTTTGGAAGATGACGGAGCTCTGCAGGAACAGCGAGCAAGTACTGTACAAATGCAAAGACCAAGCACCCTAGTGCTAACCACCAGTACTCCACAAGAACGAGCTGCTTGGGGTGGATAGATCCAAAGTAGGCTTCCAACGACGCGCTCAATGGCAAGGACGACATGACGAGCTAGTATAGGTAGTTGCAGCTGAATCAACAGACGTCGAACTTTATACACGAGAAATTCGGTTCCAGGGCCATCCCAGCGCCACAGAGGAAATGATTCATACGAGGCAAATCTCGCGCTATTGCGCCGACAGGTCTCTCGGAACGGCCCTACGGCGTCGGAAAGTACGTCGTACGTAGAATGCTCGGGGCTTGGTATGTGCATTCAAGCAGATCTAGTAGTATCCGAACAGAACACGTCGGGTTTTCCATCTTAAAGATGAAACGATTAGAAAAGCGGTAGAAGGCGAGGGTAGAACTTAAGCATGAACTGACAGTCGTCTTGCTCCTGCCGGTTTCGTGATCGCACTGATTACAGTACCAAGTTGACATTAGTTATTTCCGGCGTTTACGCTCACCGTTTTATTTAGTGCTGTTTGGCAACTTGCTTAAGAAACTCTGCGGCTGTAATGAGCTGCAAATTGCCAAGATCGCATTTGGATCGCATGTAGTCAATTGTAAAATCCCTTTACTCAAGTTGCGGTAATGGTGAGATATATGGAGCTCTTTTCTCCACCGATGACCCTCATTCTTGCCATCGCGGAGTCCTTGACGGGGCCAACCTTCAAAGGGACCCGAATGAGCTGTAGAATTTTCACACAGAGTTCCATGTCATTGATATATTTTCAAGGTTATAATTATGGGGGAGATGGATCTTGGGTAACACATGCGTTCAAGTGAAAACAACATATCCGCAATCCATCTCTCCGATTTTGACATGGCATTCTCTGTGATTCACCCCAAAACACCACGCTCAAGCCGGAGTACAGTGTATGTATATGCTAAGGCGTACACCGCCACCGTCCCTCGACGTCTATGTATACGATCTTTTAATGCATCATTAGGTAAGGGTCGAGTAGAACGACCTCGCTTCAATGAAGCAATTTTGAATAAAAAGAACATGGTTTTAATTTGCTCGCCAAGCCATAGTTTCAAAACACTCGTTGTCCTCAATTGTTCGTGCAAAGAGAAGACATGATTCATTGTCGAGATTGGTTATTGTACACAGGCAGAAAGAGATACATGCTGGCGTAAACGTATATTTCAAGGATTCTGACGATTGATTTTTCCGACCTCACGCCCAATATAGACATGCTTCGCCAAATCTCTTTGGTCCCACTCCTCCGAATCGCCCCATTCACGCTTGAACTTGGCAATGATGTCCTCGCCAGGGTTGGGATTGAGCTCAGGATGAGCGAGTAGCATGCCGAGGACAGCACGCCACGCACTGTTGAGAGCACCAGCGACCCATCTAGGCGAATCCAGTAAATATTACTTCAAATAAGAAACATACATCATTTAGGCTTACCCATGGAAGGTACTAGTGGCATCACCAGCGAAGTGGAAACGTTGGTCTTTAGATGCTGGCTGAGTGACATAGGGGTATGTGTATTGGAATTGACCAGGACCGAATTGACAGAAAGCACCTGAATAGTATAATTAGCACCGACAAACGCTGAAAGGAGGCGTTGGGTCTTACCGAGCTGGAACTCATCACGATAGAAATCCCATGGGTAGTAATCCTCATAGAGGTCCCAGAGCTTGTCGACAGGTTGGTTATGGAGAGCAGCAAGATCGCGCATGACGATGTCGAGGAGGACCTTCTCTTCAGGGGTATCCCGACCTTTCATAAGACCACCAAGACGTTGAGCATCCTGCATTCCGTTGTAAGCGGCAATCATGCAGTTTGACTTCTGACTGCCAGGGTGGGAGTCGTCTGGGCCATAAGACGGGTAGACGACGTCTCGGATAGGGCGATCGGTCGAAGATTGACCACCAACGATGTTAAGATCCTCCCACCAAGGTTTCTTAAACTGGAGACCAATCTTGATGGACGGGGTGTACATGAGCTGGCGAATGGCGTTGCGCTGGCCATAAGAGAGGTAGAGATTGTCAAGATCGACCATGCGCAAGCAAGCTAGTGACATAGTAGAGATGACATTGGAATACTTCTTTTCAGATCTAATCTGCGCCTGAGGACGAGGGTTGCGCTCAGTGTTGAAGGTCACAGTTATAGATTTGCCATCATCGCTGTCTTTGATGATGACGGCCCGCATGTAGTGCTGAGGTTTGACGTTTAGTCTCTCGACCATCGCCTTGTGAACGACTTCGGATCCACCACTAAAAGGCAAACTCATCAGCGCAGAGAACTAAATCATAAATCAACAGGACGCACTCAAAGCAGAACCAGTTGGGGTTCTTCACGTTAGGATCCATGAACACCAATGATGCTAACACAGTCTCAGTCAAGGACTGATCGAACAGACCCGTACGAGACTCGACAGACTCCCACCACTTGATGACAGGGTAGGGAACTTTGTGGATGAGCATGAGATAGCTCGTAACCGAATGTTCCTCCCACTCCTTCAACATTTCAAAAGCTTGAGCGAATGGATAATTCTTGAAGTTGTCGCGCAACTGGCCCAGGATCACGTCCCAGAAGTAGCCACTGCCACGGTTGAACCACACTTCGGGAACGTTGCCGTCATTCTTCTCCGTGACCTTGAAAAGATCTTCCTTGACAAGGTTGGCTGCGTTGCTTTGGGCTCGAGTAACAGTCTTCCCATTGAAATTAAAGAATGGGTCGTCGCCCACGTCAGAGCGGATGTACGGAATCATATTGATACCCAGACGTTTGCGAGCGAGATCGAAGGTACGTGTCATAAAGGTAGTCTCGGGATAGCGCATAGCCCCGACATCCTGTAATATGATGAAAAGGACGAATAACAGGGAGAAATCAACGAACGTACATAGTACTGATACTTTCCAGGGTTCTTCGGGAAATAATGGGTATAGAGGCGACCGCCAGTACGTCCAGAGCCTTCCATGATCTCGTACTTGATGCCAAGAGACTGTAGCATCATGGCAGCATAAAGACCCGACACACCAGCACCAAGAATACCAACAGGGTATGGCGAAGCTGGCTGGGGAGGCGGAGGCTTAATGTCAGTATCAGGAATCGTGGGACCAGGCTTGGTGGGGTCGGTGTACATATTAAGGAAGTTGTTAATAGCTTCCTTGCCAGTCTGGGCGATGGCCTGAGAACTGGTGTCGACGGGCTTTGAAGCGGTGACGAGGCCTTGAATGATATTGATGGTGATCAGACTGGAGTGATCACTGTCAGTATCTGTAACGCTTTGGGCTTTAATGAACTTACGCATCGTCATATTCAGGTGCTCCCTGAACTTGGGTGGCAGGAGGCGCATCCTCGACGAAGATCTAAAGCAGAATTAGACTAAAGTATTGAATGAAAAAGGAGATGATGCGTACGAGGTATGTATTGTAGTCAGGAAAGTCCTTTGGTGCGTTAGCAGGCTTTTGAGTCTAGAGAGAGATGTCAAAGGATGTCGGTATAGTTGAAGGTATGGCCTACACCAAGGATGTTCATCCTAGAACTCTTGTAACTGTCGTCCTTGAGAGCCTCCTCTTTGACAGACCCCTTGGTGGAGAAATAAACATTGATGTCGATGACCACCGGCTCGTTCTGAGGGATAATAGGGAGAATATCCTCAGTGGAGTCCAAGTCGCGCATCGTTTGGTTGTTCTGGCCATATTTGTTGACGATGAGGTGGTTCTTCACGTCGCCTTGGACCACGAAGTCGCAGGTTATAAGCTGGTTGTACGGCTTGCGACTAACCTGTGGATAATAGAACGAAGTGTGTTAGCAGTTGGATTATTATGAGCATATCTACGACTTACAGCTGAGAGTGTGGTAAACCACCCAGAAGGAACTTCGAGTTTGACATGATTACCAGACGCAGCGAGGATCTTTGGACGAGACATGGCGACTTAGAAAAATGCGTTACACGGGCCTCTCAGTACAGGCTTATATGATGATACTATCATTCGCTTGAAGGATCTGACCAAAATAGAATTCGTATCTCATAGCGAACCCGTGAAATCCTGCGATTTTCATGAAGGTATAAGTCATTATTTCGGTTCAGAGTTGTACAAGGAGATAATAGCACGGACCCGACCAAATCTTGACGTGTGGAGAAGATGCTTCTCTGTCAGGACCCTCGGAGCATGCTGTACTGTCGAAGAGCCCATTATGAACAAAACACGGATAAATCACAGGCACCACATCACCAGGTGCTAACAATAGGAAGCGAATGACATGGTTAATGGTTGTGGGTTAGAGGAAAGCTAAAGGAAAGAGGCGTTCGACGAAAAGGCTCCATCGATAAGTATCGTTGGCAGGAAAGCGGCGATCAGTCGCCGAATGGCCCACGTTTTGGGGAACACTTCACAAAATACATACCGGAGCTTGTATTCCCTTAATATAGATCAATATTACTTAGTAAAATCCACTGTATCGAGGAGATGATCAACTTGAATGGAAGTGAAGGATACAAAGGCTTACCAGTTTCCTAATAGCACAAGTTTGAAACCTTGCGATGCTAGTTCTTTGTTGCGAAGAACCATTCAGTTAGCAGCCTTACCTCCCTTCTGAGCTTGACTTAGTAGAGTTATCCCAAGGCAATTTGAGACGGCTCAACGCTTTCTGATAGAACTGCCGGAAATTGATTTTTGCTGGAACTAAATGGAATTGGGGTGGCTTTGACGATGATAACAAAGAGCCCTTGAGTATGTATTGGAGTCCAGTGGCGTATCTGGAAAAATTGGATAGGTGAAAGCTGCCTGGAAGCTTTGAGAGCAGTAAGGACGAACACAAGGAACAAGGTTTCCCAACACATGAATTTGAGTTTGTGACGCGTGACACAGTGACGCTTACAGTCCAAATTTATCCTGCCGACGTAACCGTGGTCGCTGGTCCAAACCTCCACATTTTCTGTGTCCTCAAATTCGCTTCCTCATTATTTCTTCGTATCTCATGATTTACGCCACTGCTTTCTAGACCGTTCGATTTTCTGAATGATATAGAGATTTCGTGGTTTCATCAAGGTCACTGACATACGAAATGCTCGAAAAGTTATTGTCGTTGTGGACTCCAAGCTCCAAGACATGCCCCATTTCCTGATGAACCCTTCGTGAATCATGAACGCTGTCTGTATAATCGCCTCATTTATCTGCTTTGCTGCAGTGAAGTGGTACCCTTTGCAAGATCTGGGGGCTATTGATCACAACAGGAGAGGTTGAGCTTGATTCGAATTTTCAAAGTGATCTTCGCGAATATACAATAACCTTAGAACTGATAACGGCGCATGATGTAATCCCCTGGATCGGAAGTAAGACTTTCGAACAACCTTTCATGTTACCTGTCCATCAAGAGCATCACCCCACATCTTTTGGGATGCTCCGGATTCCTCTGGTATCCCGCAGGGAATCACATCCTCGTGAATCCAGTTATCAAGAAATCGGCTACGCCTCATGAATACAAAGTACTTTCGAGTTCACTTGCCATATAACATCCCAATTCCGGCTTTCGTGTGATAACTTCACCCACCCACTACGCATTATCGTTATGTCGCGTCCATCCCATACCAACGCCGTCGGTCCCAGCTTTTCTATCACTATTCCACCTGGCTGGTATGCCATCGCAACTGCGGTAGGTTACGAGTCTCATTATACAAACAGTTTAGTGAACTCAATAATAACTTAGATCTCGCGCAAGACCTACGTTCAAGGCCTCGACGTCGCGTTCGACATTGTCTCCCCTCAATCTCGCATCTTCGGTAGCAAGCCCGGTACCGCCAATGACCAGATGAAGATTACTCTCGATGGCACCGACTCTCTTCCCTTCACCGTTCAAAAGTTCGAGTACCAGCTTGACTTCACCTTCTACTACTCCACGAAATCCGTCAGGGATGCTGAGGAACTCGTCGACAATGACGCGAAGAGCAGCAAGATTAATGTTCTCAGGGTGGGTTCGATCTCCTCGGTGCCTTATGAGCGCTCGCTGATCGTTCCTTCAGACTGAAAAGCGTCCCGGTTCCTTCGCTGGGCCTGACAGTGTCACATACTTCGCAAGTCATCTCATCATAACGTTATAAAACTCTATCTAATTTTATCTGTAGGTGTTTGTCGAAGATACTCCCTCTCAGGAGGCTGGCACCGGCCAGTACGACGATGCGTCAGTGTCCTTTATTTTTCCTCCAGATAATCCAGCTCATTTTCACAACAGCGTCGCCATGGTGCATCTCGTTCAAAAGCCTCAGTAGATAGAATCCTGTAAATGTACTCTTATGATACTTCCGAAATGTACTTCTTTCAAGTGCAAAATCATATGGCATCGTGAATGGAATTTCCAGTGTATGCTCGCAAACAGATATATCTTGTCGCAGTATGAAATAGGAAAAGATTGAATATTGCCGTTTGAAGCTTGAAGCCTTAGATCAAATGAATATATGTGACTCATCAAAGTTTGAAAATTCCATTCAGTATGTAAAGTGGCCTGGATCAATTATGAATGCGAAAGGTGAATGTAATTAAAATATTTGATACTTGGAAATGATGTAATACGACTCTGATTCGTTATTGCCTCTCTAACTGAGCCAGCTTTCATTGCATCAGCAACTAGGGACAGGCCAATAGACAGATAAACACTGTCATTCTTCGCTGAAATAGCTAGTACTCAGTACAAATACAATTCCGGGAAGTACAATTTGTGCGTGTATGCAGATCCATTCGCTATTTACTGCGCAGCAATATATTGCTTCATCGTCGAGATAGAAGGGTTAAAGAAATACTCCCCTCCTCTCGGGTCAATGAACTTGTGAGGGAACGTCATCAATTCCTGCTCCGTGGTAGGGTTCGCTCCACTCATCGTCCGGTAGACGGCTTGGTCTTCTTTACCAGTTTGACCGAAGATAGGATCCATACCTGGAACGACAGGCTTATTGGGAGGGAAGTTTGGATCGTTGTACCATCCTAACAAGTATAAGCTTAAGTTAAAGCAGCTGATATAAGAGAAAACTTACCTTCTTGAATAAACTTGAAGCCGCGAACAATGCTGCTCTGATAGCAAACAACATGAAGACCACGTTCTTGGATAGTTCCCTTTCCATCGCGCTCTTCTGGAGTGACTTCGGAACCGTAGGGCATATTGTGCCTTCGGACGCTAGATGAAGGGGGAGTAAGCATTAGAAGGTCGTCTAAGCAGATGCTAGCAAGAAAAAACTTACAAGTGCTTGAAAGCGGACTCGATAGGGGAGACGTCGTTACGGGGGTTGGACTTCCTCATGTGCGAAGCGAAGGGGCATTTGCTTTGCTTAGCGTTCTGGTCGAATGTGAAGTTGTTGATCCTATTGTCATCGTTTGCAATCGAGGGGTCATCGTTGTCCGGAGACATCTCCACCGAAGTACCTATACGTGAGCCAACGTGTCAGATATTATTCAATAAAATAAAATAAAAATAAATACCGTTCTTCCACCTTCCAAATAGACGAGCCCCAAGACGGAGAGCAGCGGCCTGGGGAGCAAGCTCGGGGAAGATCTTCGGGCCATGGAGGAGCAAGAAGTCGTCAAACTCAGGAACGAGGTTGTTAAGTTTACGAGTGACCATGAATGCCCCGTCCTTTGCCCATGCGGGTCGCTTGTCTTTGTCTGCGTCGCCGTCGTATCCCATGATGATAGTTCCCAGAGTTATCTCAGGCGCACCAGGGTACCTCATCTTGTCCTTGTAGGTAACGCCTTTGACTTGAGGGTTAGACATGCCACCTCGATAACCGAAGTGGTCATTGCGAGCCTCAGCACCAGGGCGAGGGAAACCATGTAACGAATAGATTTTCTTGATAGCGGAACGAGTCGCGGTGTACAGGAACTTCGCCTCCAGATCCTTGATGAAATCCTGCGCGATCTTCTCATTGTACGCGACGATCAAGAAAATACCGTCGATGTCGACTTTAAACTCGGCGTCCCAATCGGGAGTCCAGAAGTCGCCACGCAAGGTACCGGCGTCACCGAGGAAGCGTGAATCTTGCTGTTGGCCTTTGACGAAAGGATCATCACCGAGGCTCTCGCCTGCAAGACCGAACTTCTTCAAACCAAGGTTGGAGAAGCCAACATTGACCCCGAGGAATGGATATTCAAAACTCTTTGGATCGTTGGGGTTGACAGGGGGAGGTGGGCGATTGACGAGTTCGTCCGCGGTGTTGATTTTCGGGAGTAGAAACTCTTTGAAAACCTTCCGGAAGTGATCAAGATTCGTAACGCGGAAATAGTAGAAGTATTCTAGGGCCTTCGGGAGAGCCGGCCTAGAAGTGTTTGTGTTAGTGCTGAAGGGAGATAGGGAGATGTAGTGAAGACATACAGAATATCGCCTTGAATATTGGGAAGATTATAGCTCGGCCCCACAGGAATAGGAACTATTTTAATGCCCCGGAGACAATTGATGGTACAAACGCTGGGACACGTAACATGAGGCGAAGTAAAGCATAGGATATCAGATGACTTACAAGTCATCGTATTGTGGTTTACCAGCGAGTTGTTCGCCATCAGGGGCATCTTCGACAAGAACCTACCTCAGCCTCAGCGAAATCGATTAGATATGTAGAGAAATCCCGTACAATAAAAGTCGTATAATCTGGGAAGTCTTTCGGTGCATTGGGGGGCTTGACAGACTACAAGGAAATCGACCAGTGAGCGTGGATAATAATCACAATTAATAGAGGCAGACTCACTGTAAGAATGTCGACTTTGTTACTCTTGTATTTGTCGTCAGCAAGAGCGTCTTCACGAATACTACCGGTCTTCGAGTAATAAAACTTGATATTGATATCGACAGGATCATTCTGGGGAATAATACCAATGACGTCGTCCGTGGTATCAATGTCGCGCATTGTCTGATTGGGCTGGTTCCATTTATTCGCGACAAAGTTGTTTTTTGCGTCTCCTTGAACTTCGTATTCGCAGGTTAAAAGTTGGTTGTAAGGCTTTCGAGTGATCTAAAATATGCATGCATGTATGAGCATGACGAATACATAGGACATGATAATTCATATTTTCCTCACCGCACTAACTGTTGCATACCATCCTGGTGGTAGAACTACTTTGACATTGGCACCGTTAGCGGCGATCGTTGGTCGAGACATGATGGGTGAGAAAGAGTAAGGGAGATACTAGCATCCAATATGTCATATCTCCAAGTATATGTGAAACTTGAGAATCGACGGATAAAGCTCAAGATTGGGATTTCGAGAGACGCCGGATCTTAGGGTTTACGAGGAATCCTAAGAACCCTCTGGAGGATACATCGCCGCTCAGAAATACAGAAAGCTGGAATGGAAGATGGTTGATATACAAGGGTATTGATTTCACCCTGGATTTAAGATAATGGATGGATCCAGAGAAAGTCGTGATTATGAGGGTAGAATGCCCTTAGCACGTCAAGTTAGTGTTCGCAGGGGTTATCAATATCCGAGCCATCTTGATGAGTATTTACCATTCAAGCTGTTAGGGTGGGTGCACGAGGATTACGAGTCTAAACTTCCTTGTGCAGAGAAGCATAACGGGGCTCACAGAAAGTTCTGCGGCGGTGAAGTCAAAGTGGTGCTGCCAGGCTGGTGATGGAAGATAAAGTTCTTGCCGAGATTTGTAGTCATCGGATTGCAGGGCCGGGAATGAGATGCCAAATATGCCACAGCAAATGACCACAGTAACTTGACCTGCCGCTTTAGACTTCGTAACTGATCTCCTCGTAAATGTAAGTGCTTGAAGCCATTAATCTAAATGCTTTAGCATATTACTAATGATCCATACA
>JASFCW010000362.1:0-12192 GCA_036936985.1 Crucibulum cyathiforme
ACTTTTACTGCCAAAGTTAAAGTAAAGTTAAATTAGTAAGGGAAAAGTTAATTTAAAAAGTTAAATTGTTAATCATCAGTCGTGCGGCGACCCTCAAGCTAATTTCACATCTTTAACGGTGTATTCAAACCGCGCAATGGTAAGTTTCATTTAACACTCGACGTTTGTCAAACAAATTGACAACATTTCAATCATAGCCCACCATGGTTGATGTCAAAGTCGATAAAGAGGCATCGATGATGTAATTATTTCCATGGCTTCGCTCTGTTGCAATTGGAGCTTGGCGTGCACGGCCGCGCGGCGATCGACAGCTGTGGATATTTGACATACTTGTCTTCGTTGGTTCTGTTCCTGCTGTGGACGTTCCGCCTTCTCAATAATTTCCTTTCGAGAGTTATCGAATTTATTACATGTATTAATGGTGAAGGTGACAGTGACCAGGTCTGGGACCTCGAAGATTCCACCAACTGTCCGCTTTTCTTCGATCAGAGTTATATGAATTAATACTACTACTTTGAATTTCTTTCCGAGTACTGGAATATACAAAGCGCTTACCACATATGCTGACTATTGTGATTGAGCTCTGATTAACTACTTAGCGAGTCATACTAATGTCTGTCATCTTTCATCCGTCCATAAAGTAATAGCTTCCATCCAGCGTCAGGTTGTTTACCTTTGAAGGCCATGATGTTTTCATAAGGTGTAAGATCTCCAAGCCCCGGTACTCATCGTTATAGGCGTCTCTTCTTCCTCGTTCGAAAACACCATGATGTTTCTGGAAAGGAATTAAAGATACTTGTGACAATATATTTATTTTCAGGAATGTGAAAAAACACAGTGTTAACAAATCCGATTCGTCGATGGTTTCCGTATAACCCAGAAAAAACAGTTTGCTGATTTCCGGGTAGTGGAGTAACGTGGGGGGCATCGTGACATCTTCAACTTGTGATTATCCGTCTCGATCTGGAGGATATGATTAAACACACTTAAAACGAGCAAAAGTTACTTACTTGTTCCGAATAAGTACTAATATCGTCTTCATTATTTGACTCGCGAGTGCAAGTATCAGACCCGTGCGCATTATCGTAGGCTCCAGGGTCTACACTTTTGTTGGTTTCATATTCCGCAGCACACAAATCACAGCCTCTTACCTCGATGTATAAGTCATAATCGACATCCTCTGTATTTGATTTCTTCACCGCCATACCCTTTTTTTGATTGTGTCACAACGCAAGAGCTTCTGCGGCCACTTCCGTGTGTGAGAATCGATGTGGCGCTTTCAATTGCTCCCGGACCCGTCATCGTTGAACCTTCCACGCGCTTGCTCATGGTTTCAAACAATGTTGACTCTTTTGATCCTCAAACGCCGAAGATACGCCAGTTCAAGATCCTGCAGTACGTAACGTTGGATGGCAGCTTTGAGGGTTATAATTAAAGTGCCTATATGTGCGTAACTTACGTATGTTGCTGTTCGATGTCATCGTTGACCATGCATGGCTAGACATTTAACGGAGTCGTCTGCTTTAGCATGTCGCATAGCATGGTTCATGCGTAGCAAATGAAATGCCGAATCATGAAACAGTACAGCTTTCTTTGGTGAGTGTCTAGTCCCGTCGCCCCGCTATCCTTAGTCTAACGTCTGTCGCTTCGTTCTCTCAGATCTTTTTCTACGCAACTTGGATTCAGGCTTCGCATGTGCAGGCTTTCCTCGAGTCAGCACATAAGTATTCAATCTGCTCTGTAAGTCCAGCCTCCCTCACCTCCATTCTGATCTGCCTCTTGGTGGTGTAAAGGAGAAGAGCGATACATGGACGAAGTTAAAGGTAGGGCGGGTTGACACCGATATTACGCATCGCCTGTACGAGCTTGCCACCGCTGCCTACTGTGATACTGAACTTGATGGGTTGGGGGACATGGAGGTTGGGTGAAGAGAATCTGGCACGATGGGCATGAATCATGGACGGATCGCTCTCGATGTTCAGCACCTTTCTCTCCGGCGCGCTCTTGAGCATCGATAGCGAACGCTCACTTCAGCTTAGTTGCAACCAATTTTTTAGTGCCGCAGGCGAGAACCCCATGTCGCTCAAGACGTGACTGAACCTAGTTGGCCGGGCATTCAGCGACCAGAGCCAGTCTCTTCGCTTTGGACGTCGACTTTCCAGGTGCCATCCTCACGACGTCCTTTCAGTCTTCATCACCCCTTCTCGCGATCTCAAATGTCATATCTATGACCTAGGTGCTCGCAAACCTTTCCATCTACCTCGTTTTCAATCTTCCCTGCGACGATGAAGATCCACATGCCTCCCGCCTCTGGCCGCATGTTCAAGACCACCGGACAGTCAGTGCCTTCGGCCTAGAAAGTATCCTTCATTGCTATTGCTTAGTCAGCAGTAATCAGACAGTCAGCGTGAACTTTTTCGGTTGATCTTCTTCTTGTGCTTACCTCGACCTCATTTCGTAGAATGTATGTACGAATGCTTTATCCATAATAGAAGAAGTTCTTTGGGTGCTTCTTTGGGTGCCTCTTGACGATGTCGTCGCAAGCAAGCCTTCTAATGCTCAATGTTAAATTTCCTACCGTGATCCCGTACATGCTGCGTCTGATGCGACTTTTCCTGCTTTCATAGTTCCTCGCTAACACCAGCTCAGTTTTCAGATCGGCGAAGGGTTTCTTGGTGGAAAATATTAAAAACTGTGGCACCATTTAGGTATCTAAATTTTCGTCCCAAGCTCAGCGCGTTAAGAAGATTTTACCTGTTGTAAAGTGGTCATAACATCATATCTCAGCTGGGTTTGAAATGTCAGCGGCTCGTTCAACGTTTAACGAGTAATAACAGGTGGTTAACAAAGTTACTTGGATAAATTCACTTGCCCATACAAAATTCACTTGGATCTCACTTGCGGCAGGGCAAGTGAAATTGTCCAAGTTAATATGTCGTCATTAGCTTGAGGACAATGGACATTGCCGACTAATATATTGCCATATATGTACGTAGTCACCTGTAATAGTACTCTGCGATGCGTCTGATCAATGACATGTCTAAATTGGGTTGATTGCGCCATCACTGCACGCGGCCCATCATTCGGCCCGACAATTTCACTTGCCTTTTCACTTGCCGCAAGTTACCTCTTTAAAACGTCGCAAATTGTCTCGTAACACTATTCTACTACCTAAATGAACCTGGGGCATGTTCCTAGTCGTCGTCATGCAGATTAGATATAAATAATCATTAAGACATAAATTGGATGTAATTGTATGCGTGTCACACAATCCTGCCCCACGATCCTGCCCTTAACTCAACGGAATCAGTTATATAGTTAAGCTACAAGTGTTCCTAGCTCTTCTTTTTCCTCCCATGTATGTATATAGTAAGTAGTAAAGTTATAATTGTGATATTCGATGTAATAAATGGAAAAAGGTCAGCGACAATGGCAATTCCACGCTGCATACTGATTTGGTATGCCAAGGTCATGAATAACAAGTAGTCACTCGCGATCACAAAAGTAAAATAAATAAAAACATTTGATATGTCTACTTCATGTTTGCAAAATTTTACAAGATCTCTCTTCTCTTTCCTTCATCTCATTGCTCAATTCTTGAACTATAACTATCTAAAATGCATCATTGGATCACAAATTTATACAAATATCTCATTGGAAGGTCTCCTCTTATAGGAAATCATCTTAATGAACTGAAGAGTTCAGATAAACATAATACTTTCGCTCTCCGCTTCTCTAGATAGTATCACCCATTTTTCAATACAGATGGCTTTATGTACCCTGGATGATACCCAACTTTCCATCCTACAGGCATTTTTCCATTCCAGACATGTTAATTACGTTTTTATTCATATTTGTTATAGGTTTTCCTCTTTGAATTTTATGAGCAATCAATTTGACCCAAATTTATGAAATAGTAATGTTTTTTCGTTGTTCTGATGATATTTTACCTGAGATATTGTAAAGATCAACAGGGCTGTTCGTTTAATCCTCCTGGTTACCCTTATTATCCATACCCCACTCCCAATCCTGCAGTAAAACATGAGCCCATGCCATAATATCCTGCCCCTCTTTGTTATTCATATTATCCTTACCTTCCCCTCAACACTCTAATCAAATATTAGCCTATGCCATACACATGATCGCAAAAAAACTTGGTTACTGGAAATGAAAAGCAAATGGCATCATTAGAAGACTCAAAAACTGGAATATTTCCGAAGTCGACAGTGGAGAACAGCATTACTGAAGATATCTTGTTCTATTACCACCCACATCTCTCTATTAATTCTTTTCTTCACGAGAAACCGATTATTTTGATTATATAGTTATAGAGTCAGTACGTGACCCGTAATTTTGATGTACCTAGACTATTAGTAACTCAAGTCCGACGTCAAGAGAGATGAAATGAGCCAACTTACATAGGTTAACTTGCAACGGCAGATGAATTTTGTTCGGCAAGTGCGACCAAGTTAATTTGCAAGTGAATTTTGTCACAGCAAGTGAGACCAAGTTAATTTGCAAGTGAATTTTGTCGCAGCAAGTGAGACCAAGTTAGCTTGCAAGTGAATTTGTCACTATAAGTGAGATTGATTTTATAACATCAAGAGCATCTAAATTGAAAGAAGTAAACTTACAAGTGAGTTCAATGTAAACTCTGCCACACATTCTGACTAATCTTACTATTTCTCAAGCCTTGTAGTTATCCCAATCACAACTTTTGATAAGACGACGTTGAGTAATGCCAAGTGAGCTTGGCAAGTGAATTTGTCACTGTTAGTGAGACCGATTTTATAACATCAAGCGCGTCCAAAGTGAGAAAAGTAAGCTTATAAGTGAGTTCAATGCAAGCTCTGCCATTCATCTGACTGATCTTACTATTTCTCAAACCTTGTAGTTATCCCAATCCAAAAATTTAATAAGACGACATTGTAGATGAATTCATTAATTCTTGAACTGAATAGAGCAATAATACACAGGCTTGGTAATCTTCCAATCTTTTTGAAGAATCATGAACATGACGATATATCTGTCCATTATCCTAAGAGCTCCAAAATGGATTGTAAAAGCGATACAAAGCTCGAATGAAAGTCACTGAGTTACATCATGTTATTTAGTAACAGTGTGGTCAATATGGTCATGTATAGTCCAAACTGCTTTTAAAATGCGAGTTATATAGCTGATTTTTACTACCATTAAAATCACCTCTAACCAATATATTTACTTCAAGGATGTTTGATTTGGCAAATTCAGTAGTGCAAAGTCAACATACATAATAATTACTGCAGAGCAGAAGTAGGATGAATATAGTGGTTTTATTAACTGGAGGAAGGCATTTATCTCACAGACTGAACGCATTTTAAATCATTTATTGCAAAATACCTTTGAAAGCAAGGATGAAACTACTTTATGAAAACAAGGAATGGTATGTCTAAGATATGCCAAGTATTTATTTGGTACACAATATATAAGAATATTTTAATGTATATTCATGCAAGTTTCTATCCGAAAATATGGGCGGTAGTAGCAGAGAGTCGATAGTACACTAGTAGACCATTTAACTACTTTATGACGACAAGCAGTGAGATGTTTAAGGTATAACGAGTATTTATATAGTACATGATAGTTAAGAGTAGTTTAATATACATTCATGCAATATTTTATGCAAAAATATGGGTGGTAGCGGCAGGGAGCTCGATAGTACACCAGCAGACCATTTTGTTAGTGGGGCAAGTGCAAGTGAGCGGGCAAGTGAAATTGTCGTACCGTGGGAACAAGTGAGCGGAGTTTTTGGCAGTGTCCAAGTGAAGCCAAGTGAAAATCCAAGTAACTTTATTCAGGCTCGTAATAACAAGCTCGATAATAATGTACAGTACTAATATTACAAAAGTATGTTCGAATGCATCAGCGCATCACAGTACGACCCCTGCACCCAGCGTAGCTGCGCAATCAAGACAATGACATCTCACTTACGAACAATAAGTCAGTTCTTGTAGTTGCTAGGACTTGCTGATACCATGAGTGCTGAAGCGAAGAGATTTGTGGCTCTTCCAATCATCGCTGAATGATCTGCCGCAGAATTACGTTGGGAAATGGGCAGGTGCATATAGGACCTAATCGTGATTTAAAGAACTATTTATACTTTAAGTGCACAACATATAGATGAACTTCTCAATCCCGTCGAAATGCCAATTGCACAGCCGGTCTTCGGACACAGTAGCTTATCTGTGGATAGGAGAGGCGTATATCTCATTGCAGGTACCTTCGCTGTCCTGCGTTGAATATAATACTACATGTGGAATAGCGGCATAGCAGTGTAGTGAAACATTGAACACTCATTCAAACCTGACGTAGCAATCAAAAGCCACAATTGTTCGATGAGTTATTCAGAACTCGTACGCTATTGATACAAGGGACAATAGTTCTGTTTCAACGATACCTAGAACAAGGACTCAGCGAATATACCTACCAGAGCGTACAGAGCGAACCATAGAAAGAACAAGCCAAAAGCAATGCGTACATATCTACAAGAGCCAGGGGTTACCTACCAGTGTCGATGGCAGGGATATTTCCCAGATTTTACAAGATCGGAGCGATAGAAGGAACTGATTAGATTAACACATACTCAAGTACTCTAAGATGATTGCTGCATGGATGGGTTGGGTATATGTTGACTGGCGATCCTCCACTGCTCCAACCACTTCGTCTTTTCTCCATTCATCGTCAACAGCGTCTCATCTACTCTCATCAACGCCCCCCGTAACCACGTTCGTGGTTTATCCAAGCTCTTCTCGAGGGGCTTTTTACTCACTGGGAGCGGCTCCTGCTGATTCAGCATCTGATGAAGTGCTGGAAGAAGTGCCTTCCCGACGACGATAGAGTCACTACTACCGTGCTTAAAGCAGGCGGAGATGACCATGGCACAGGAAATGAGATCCCCAGAGATGGGGGGTAGTTGGTAGACGCTGTAGAGTGCGGTGACGGCCATGACCTTCTCCAGCGGGTGCTGATTTTGCAGGGAGTGGATGAGTTGGCGGGCTCCGGGGAGGGTGAGCCTCAGGTTGTATTTTGAAAAGTCGCCAAGGACTTCTAGGGCTAAGAGCGGGCACGAGAGTTCTTCGCAACGGCCTGAGGATGTGTTAGTTTCAACGATACACTAGAAGACGGTACATGAAGACTCACGGACGAAGTCTTCAGATATCTGGTTATTAAACTCCCGCCCTGACTCCTTCCACCCAGGGAATAGGTCAACAACACGTTTCAGCTGTCCCTCATTGGCGGCAAGTCCAATGAGATTCGCCCATGCAGAGTTGCGCACTCGTGGGGCCGTGACCTCGGGCTTGCGTCCCAAACGTGGCTTCACGAACTTGATGATCTCCTCGAACTTCTTCGCCCGCTTCTCTTGTGACAGCTTGAAGCGCACCTGTGGTTGGGGCTGGTACTCCTTCTTGACGGCAGCAGCATTGACAGTGCCGTCCGAGCCAAAACTCGAGGTCGACGCGACGGGTTCTCCAGCCTTTTTGGACGCGGTGGAGTTGGGTTGCGACTTGATGAGCTCCTGGAAACCTCCCTCGTCGCCGAATAGGTCTTCAACAGCTACTTTCTCCTTCTTCCTCTGTGCTGCGTGCGGTTTCAGTGTTGAGCAAATTTTCAGCCACGTCTGGTACTCACCGATAGGGGTGACGTGGATGGTTCTACGAGCGGGTCGCGTGCAAATTGGGAGGGTACGGCGAACAGCGCTTAGGGTGTGGCGCGCGAACATGCTGAATATCGTTTCCAAGGATGGACGTGGTCACTGTCGACAACAACGGCAGCGGGTCTTCCGAACGCGTTTGGACATGTGTGGCTGGGGCGCTCTAAGCAAATATAGACAATCACGAGCTCCGGCGACTAACCTGCCTTCGTCCTGACGGTAATGGCTTCAAGGCTCAAGCTGTTTTCTACGAAGTTTACTCCTGCACTTACAATCTCGCTAAATAAGAAACGGTTGCTATAAAATATAACATCTGAAAGTACCATTTCCTACTGCAACTCATACCGGACACCAGGATAAACAGCACTTGAAGGTCTTATCTCTATACGCCACACGTCAAGCTCGACCTAGAATGACCTCCGAGTCCGACAGTCAAGTGGCAGCGGTATCCAATGACTGGCGAAAGCACACTAAGCATTATGTTCACCACCAGATAACACATACACATCGCAAAACTGTAGCAATGCAGACGATCATTAGCCCGATTTTCTTGTGTATGTCGGGCGGTGATTCTAATAATTCGGCTCGGCACCGTTGACGGCGAATACCTAGCTGTTTTTCTGTAGATCATGCAACCATAAACAAAACATAGCTCTTGGAATTCGAATCCCCACGAGCGCCACGTCTTCCAAAGCCTATGTTTTCACAGTTGACAGGATCATCGAGTCTGGATCCAAATATCCAACCCAAGTCTGAATGCACTGACTCGGTATCGCACTGAGCACGTCATAATCCCAACACAATATTCCACTCTCTTGAGACGATGCTAATAGTAAAGTGTCACCTGATTCCAGCGAAAATAGACAAACCAAAACTTGAAGTTGCTATACTTTGTTGGCAGCGACTGGGACTCCAAACCATAAAGATTTCGGTCCTGTTCGACTGTAGGAGAAAGAATGGATTTCTCATTAAAGCGCCGGAAACCTGAAAAAAGACTTTATAGCCTTTAACGCTCTTGCTAAGTCCCGTAGGCTAGAAAGTACAAGGAACAAGGCTTATGATATTCATCCATCCAGCCCGGTCCATTCCTGACATTCCTGTTTATCTCCCTATCTGTTCTCGTTATCTTCAGACCCTTCCTTCTCGTCAAGTCCAAGCCTAACTGTCACCCGCAATCTCAAAAGTCAAATTCGGCTAATTCACTGTGCGTTAACGAGATTCGCCATACATTATCGTGCGCCAAGACTTTCGGCAAGAGAGGCACAGTTGATGACTACAGCAGGTATCCCAGAAAGGCTTATCGCGCCCTTCCCCGACCTACGGATAGCGATATCTGCGCGGGTATAACCCGATTCACTAGCCTCAAAGAAGAGGATAGTAGCCGAGCTTCAGTAAACGCCATGCTCGAGAGCTTGCTTCTTATCATCCCGGAGGCTCTGTCGATCGTTGATTTCTAATCTCTTCCTAATGAAATAAACGTCTGCATCTGGCTAGCATTGACGGATGTGAAGGCGGTAAAGTGTAGCTTTTGGTACTGTCGACATTGAGCTCGTTATTTGGAGCGTCGAATGGGACGCTGCGGAGGTTACTGGATCTGAAAATCTTTTATTCAATGGAGAAGCTCGTTTTTAATTCCTGTATTCGACGAAACCAAAAAATGCTACTTTCTTAACAAGAAAAGGACGATGCGTTCCCACCCCGGTCTCCATCCCCACAGGCTTTTTTGCATACTTCCGCCACCGCTCTAACGTGCAGCTCCTTGATTCATCCTTTGATCCTCCAACCGGCTCGTATTGACAGCATGTCGTGATTGACGTGAATCGCTGGGCGTGGACGTTTTTGAATATGTAACAAGCGGTGTACTTACTGCGCATGCGGAGCAGGAGAATTCCAATCTGGTAGCTGAGAGAACTAACTCTTCCACTGCATACTGTCTTCATCTACTCTCGGAGTCCCTCGGTTTAAATAAAATGGCCCATCCCCGTATACATGTATAAATGGCTAAACATTGGATGATCTTTAAAGTGCATCGTGTATCTTTTTCATTATCCACCCGTCATTGACATCGCGCATCACTGTCTTATTCTTATTCCCCAAGTGGAATAACGAACCTTAAATTGGAGTAGGCACGAACTGCGGCATAATCGAGGAACGCGATGAGGGAAGATTTAATAACCGAAGGGTATAATACCCCAGACTCAGGTACTTTGCTGAAATTTCGGATGACGCAGAAAGGGGTAGAAGTCAAACTCTACTTTTAATTGCGTCTTCGGTTGAAGGGAGTTCTAATGACTTGCATATCTCTCTACTCGTCCTCCAGGTTGCTTTTAATAAACTTAGGAACCCTGCGGATTCCCTCTTCCTACTAGCTATTGAAATGTCTTGAGCTTTTCCCGGTATTCAACATTGAGAGGTTGATAGATAGGATACCGGACTCTATATCTCCTTAATATTGAGTATCGTACTCGTGAGAAGAGTGGAGAGGAGCAAGTTAAGATATACTAATCTATCTCGAGATTCAACATTTTATAATAAAGTCTACATTTTGTTAGTGCCATAGCAGATAGAAATTTTACGCCGCTATAGTGATCGTCCGGGGTTGGGAAGAAAATCTTTGAGCTTCCAATTGTATATAGGTTTTTATTGGCGAAGAGTCAACATGAAATCTTGAGATTAACCAGAGCAGCCTACCCGCCGACCATCCGTATACGAGCTGCTGTTATACAAAATAGATCGAGAATGAACGACAGGGAATGCTCACAGCCTACAAGAATCATACCTCAAACATGCGAATATCGTCTGGAGATCGGAACCTCCCTTGATCTTCGGTTTCAACCCATAAACGAAACTCGTAACGGTGGGCACTGAACGGATACTTACGTTGACCTATGCGTCTTTTTTGACGTAAACATGGATCTTCGTGGGCGAGTTTGGGTAAATGCATCGCCTCCCTGTCAACAATCCTTTACGGAGTGCTGTTACACCATGTACGCTGAAAATTAATGAATTGGTTGACAACTGGTAAAGGAGAGTACTCACCGCCTTCCGAACGTCCACTACATATGAATGGTATGCCGCCAATGTCACAGCTTCAGAATCCCTAGACGTCACAAATCATTCTACTGAAAACGACGAAGAGAGAAGTGCATGCACTAAGTACAAGCAGGACGGGAAGGCTACCTTGTAACCCTGGGAACCCGAAATAAGGAACTGAACCTGAGCGCGCATGAACCTGGGAGAACGCCTAAATGTAAAATTAAATCACAGCAGTTGAATGATTAAAATGAATGGGCGTCGGCGTTGATGACGCTGCACAGCAGTGCTGGCGGAGGATCGGAAGTGCTGTCGGTGCTGTTTAGAATATATTGAAAGATAATGCGGGTTGCATTGTTTAACAATGAAAACAGGATAGGAAGGTTCGATGACAGAATGTAGTGCAAGTGCTACCTTGGGCGGGAGTTCAACGCTCAACGCTGACGAGAGGGATAAGTCAGATCCAAAGCCCAGGGACATGAACTGGTGGGCGGTTACGGAACATGCATGTGGTGCTTCTCCGCAGCGGGACGGGTGTGAGAACGCGCGCGTAAGTAGTCGAGATCCATTTAGAGCTGTCTCCATGCACATCTTGCTCACCGTTGGTGTCGTTGAGCATTAGGTCGGCGTATTCAGCATGCGAAGTCGAGAAGGTTGAAATAGTTCAATGTGCGTGTCAGTAGTGGGTAATGTCGATGTGGTATATTTATAAAGTTGATGGATGGTTGACTAGTCCTGTAGATCACTTGAGACATGTCGAGCTTCTGAACTTCGAAATGTAAACGGAACAGAGGAAGGATTGACGGAAGGTTAAAGATAGTTCACGGAACGATACTTAATTGAGATGAGAAGGGGGTTTAACGTCGATATAATGTTGAGAATAGGAGGCGGCTTGGACGTTGGCATTGAAGAGAAAAGAAGGTAGACATCGGGGATATAGACAATAGAAGCTCATAGACGACATACGGACTTTGATAATACCGAAGTTGTACATATAGGAGGAGCACCGTTGAGGTTCGATGTCCAGCATCTCGAGCATGTCTAACAGTCGTTAAGAAACACGCCGAGTGCACCGAGCACCAACCCAAGCATATCCCGAGATAACGTTGACGTCGGCCTATGTACCGAGCCTCCTAGAGGCTGTGCTATCGAGATCGTAATCAAGGTATGTAGGTCCAGGCGTTGGAGACGATAGATAAGGTTGAAGGAATAACGATAACAATTTGATTTTGAATTCAGCGATTATTGAATAGCCGATCATTCAGCGTAATGCAAAGTTTCTACAATGTAATGCTGATGCTAATGTACCGATGAGCGGATGTAAATTGTAATGCACAGACTCAGAGAGAGGTAATTGGAATTCCTATGCGTTCGAAAGCCTCCCAAAGCCACAACAGCTCGCATGAAAGACCAGAGATCTACAGCTGTCATATATAGAATCATAGACGTCTAACGTCGTAATCTTCTGC
>JASFCW010000363.1:0-12184 GCA_036936985.1 Crucibulum cyathiforme
AACTTTAATTGGACCATGCATTCATTATTATTTATTCATACTCAACAAATTATCAAAAAACAACAAGAAAAGAAGAGAAATAACCATTATATGCCAGAAGTAGAGAAGAGTGATGAAGATGAAGAGATGAATGGATAAATGGTTGATATTAATAGGATAATATTTTGTCTATATACAATGTCCTATTTTATTATAAATGGTAAATTATTTTATAATCCTTCAGTACTCCATATGGAGTGTACATGGAAGCATATGATAAAGTTTACATGGAATATACAGTTTACATAGAGTATACATGAATTCCATGTAGACTTTCAGGATTCCATGTAGACTTTAAGGAATCTACATGGAGTTTACATGGATTCCATGTATACTTTAAGGAGTCTACATGGATTCCATGTATACTTATGGGGGAGTGTCATATACAGAAGTATTGCACTACAGATTATATCTGCCAAAAGTAGTGCAATCCAGCACCATTTAATGACTCAGCACCTAACTTAGTTATTGTGGAAAATGATAAGCAAGGAAATTCTCACTATAAATGAGCATTTAATACTGAGGTCAGATGGATTTATATTGTTAATATATTATATTTTTAAAAAGAAATTGGAGACATGTGAGCAATCTAATCCTTAGATTGAAGGCTTTCAGTTATCTGTGTCAGGCACACCAATACAATCTACCAGGATAGAGAGTGCCAAGGTCAATATGCAAACTATCAACTTAGAGAGGAGTGAGGAGCAGAGGAGAATAGAGGTAGGAGCATTGTATTGATGGAAAGAGATGACCAGCTAAAGACTACAGAATAGCTACAACTGACTACTGTATTTATACTGGAAAATAGGGCACCCTGGTAAACTTGTAGTTGGCTTGGTAAATATGTGTACTATGTGTACAAGTAATACTACCTATAGTGGTATTTGTATCTAATAAAAGATCAAATAATAGAACCATATATAACTACTATCTGGAATCCCTATATAACAGTACTTGGGAGGATATATATAGCATTGGATTTGTTTTTATAATTGGTTTTTTATATAAATTGAATAACTATTCTAATAGATAAGATTGCAAGGTCTAGATAAGAAATGAATTCATGACAATCTGTGAATAAAATGAATGTTGAAAATTTTAATTGGACTATGCATTCATTATTATTTGTATTTATAGCCAGCAAATTATCAAAAACAACAGAAGAAAATAAATAACAATCCTGTATTAAGAGCAGAAGAGAGTGATGAAAATGAAGAAATAGATGGTTGATATTAAAGGGTAGTTCAGTTTGATTTGTGTGGATATTTTTAATACTATTGTATCTATGTAAAATGCTTTATTAGTTGTTAAACTAATGATATTTAAGCAGTTCATATGTTAGACATGGTCCAAAAACCTGTAGATAGAGTTAATAGAATACTAATACAGTTACCAAATCCATTTTGAGAGCCACTGGGCAAAAATTGAATGCACAGTAAGTTACCAAAGATAGTGCAGTGCTTTAGGAAGGTCTGAGGATGTTCTAAGAGTGAGGTGTCAGGTCCAGTAGCTGGAGCAGAGGCTCAATGGCTTGGAGCAAGTTACTGAGAGGGGGACAAGCAACAAATTGATTGGGAGTGGAAGATCTAGCCAGAGCAAGGCTCAACAGCAAGGAGATGGTCTGGAAGGATATGGGTTGATAGGAGATTTATAGACAAGAGAGATCCAAGCCAATATAGATGAGTTAAGACAGATATAATTGGAAAGGATCAAATCCAGTATGTAGAAGATACTGAGATAAGATATAAGATATTTGACTGAAGATCAAAAGAGAAAATATAAGTGTGGTTAGTCTCTATGAATGTGTATGGTTTTTATAGTAAATGTGGCTAGGCAATATCTAGGGATTTGAAGGGAGACAAGTGGGTTGCTCAGTATCTAAGTGGGATGATAACATATGGAAGGCATGTGGTGGTTAAGGACATAAGTGACTTGGCAAGACTTGCTGGTTATGCATGCACCAGTAACTTGTGTGGGCAATTCTAAGGTCATGCATAATACCCTTGGCTAGGGTGTGGGGTGCAATCACATCTGGAATGATGTGGGTGACCCATATAGACTGTGGTTGCAGAGTATGGATGATAGTGGGGTTGGTTGAGGGTGACCTGTGTAGACAGGGCTTGGTAATTCATCATTGTAGAGAGTATCAGTCTGGGGCTGGAATCATCCAACCAGCTGGCCTTGGTAAAGTCAGTAAGTGCAGATGAGGCTCAATGTGACACTGGAACATATGGAGAGGATAGATAGGACAAATTAGAAGGGAGAATTGGTAGGTTCATGTCATCATATTGAGTGTACATACTATATTCCAATCTATATAGACTTAGAAGCATATGATGGAGTGTACATGGAGTATATATAGACTTTATATAGACTTTAAGGAGTGTACATGGAGTATACATGGACTCCATGTATACCCTTGGGGGAGTGTCACTTACAGGATGCTTCAGGGGGATGTAAGAGACATTCTATGAAAAGTGTTCATTGATTTCTAGGTGAATATGCTAAATATGTACCCATGAGTTGTTATGAGCATATGTAAAGTCACAAATCAATAAGCATACTATCCTCTGATTGAGCCTTTTTTGAGCCTTTTGGACTGTAATTCTTTCCACATCAACCTGTATATTATATTAACTATATGAAGTTTTTATTAATATCTTACAGAAGCCCTCTATGGTTTTTCTATGCATTTATTAAGCCCCAAATGTCTGAATAATCATGATATGGTGAGAAATTTGTGATTTTTGAGATCACTTCCCTTTGGCTTCTGAATACTCTTGATTGAAAGGAAATGATCAGGTGAAATTGTCAGCTTTAGAATATATTTAAAAGACCAAAAGATGATAGAGATATTGTAGACTTACTGTACCATATCTCTATGTAGTGGTATATGCTGTATCTATCTGTTTGACACTGCAGAGATTTGAAATGCTTTACAAATAAAGTCTTAAATAAATGTGATATTATAAAAATTTGATATAAGTATTGAAAGTGCATCTATTAGGGTGCATTTGGCATCATAATGTGGCATTCTCATACCACATTATCACCCATATATGGTAGTGCATATTTGTAAGTATGTCTCATGCATTTGTGACCATTTGTGACATTCATGGATCAGAATGCAACCATGTTTCACCCAGCACCTTATGTAATTTGATTAGCAAAACACCACGCCTGGGAAAATCCTGAAGAAAAAGAAAAAGCTGAATTGACAAGAATTAAGCACAGTTCTGGGCCAGTGATTTAACAGGAATAGTGGAGTGGAGTTTCATTGCTTTATACAGCCTTGAAAACATATTTCCTGCTTCATTCTCTTTCTCCTCTGGACTTAAGGGATAAGCCATGTGATGTGCTATATGGGTGGTCATAAAAAAATACAGCCAAACATAAATAATTTGTAGCATCTTTTCAAACACAATTTCTGGGGATGTATCACCTCTTTAACCTTGACAAGCTTTCATATTGACTGTTAAAATTTTATAGGTTCTTTTGTAAACATTTGTAGGTTTCCAAATAGCTGCATAATGGATGTGATGGTAGGAGAGGCTGTTGTAAAACATGCACACTTGTGCTTACATAAAAAGTGCTGGATTTGCATGTCATCTCATCTTAATCTGATCTTATCATTGTCACATTTGAATGTCACACTAGCAACACATGATGAGAATGCACCATCAATAATGTGGTATGAGAAGCCACATTATGATGCCAAATGCACCCTTAGTATATATGTCAGCACAATGGCAACTTCCTGCTTCTTAAATTCCATTTGCAATGTTTACAGTATATTGACTTAATTGGGAAGTTCATGTTGCAAAGTCTTAATCAACCTAAACATATAGCAAAACTAATTACCATCTATGTGCCATCTTATATGGAAATCTTCCACCAGTGCATCTCACTTAAATGTAAGGAGTGGGATAAAGGTGGGCATCTGATGCTGTGCCCAACTACCATTTTTGGAAATTACATGCTCATCACTGAGTCAGCAGCATTTGCCAGACAGTGTGCCACTTATGTAGGTAGCAGTCTTCTTCTCTACATAAAAAGAGAGCAGCCTTTTGACCCTGCATTTCACTGACAAACAAATTTATAAGCAACACCCTAGTGCTGCACTGTAGGTGCCAGTACTGAAGCTCATAGACAAGCAAATCAATACATGTGTAGCAATGGGCCATATGCTTGTATTTGATTAATATTCTGTGACTCAGCAACTGCCAGATATGATGTAAGTGATCAACATGGCCGTGTCCAGCAAGCTCTGGCTTGCAGTATCTCAATCACATTCAAGCACATTGGTCACTCAGTTGATATCTCTTATCTGACCATGATATGATAGCTCAAATTAAAGTTCAGAGATCACTGGCTGTGTGTCATGGTGCAAAATACCATCACTTCATGATGCTGTTGATAAACAGATGTCAACAACCTCAAAAGACTCATGATTGGGACAGTGTTTTGTGATTTGCAGGTGCAGTTCTTATGTAATTTTAATGCAACCAACAACATCATGTTTCTATTAATAGCCACTATAATTTGAGATATTAATAGTCTCTATCACTTCAATATTCATTTGGTCACTTATGCTATTATAGATGCCAATGAGGATGGTATGACACTAGAACAGCTTCAGGTAAATAGCAGTAAATACACTTTAGCAATTTCTATTTGATCTTACTTCAATTTTATTGAAGTTGTTCAGTGCAAATATTTGTACATATTTGTTAAATAAGAATTGCACCTGCAAATCATGAAATACTGTCCAAATCACAAGTCTTTTGGATTTGTTGACATCTATTTATCATGTTTACTATCCATGATGCTGTTAGTCAATATTTGTCAAAGCTTCTAGAATGAAGGTACAGTGGTGGCAGATCAAAATGCATGTGACCACATTTCACACTCACACAAAATATACTGCTTGTTTGTTAAGGTTCCTCAGATTAATTGATTACAAAAAATGATGTACTTATAGCTAGTAGTCTATCAAATGTTAGTATGGAAAGAAATTTTCAATAAATGAACTTTTATGTACTGAAAATGAACAAAACATTAATGATGTAATTTCGGAAAATATGAAGAAAGATGAGCATGGCATTCAACAAGGAAAACTCACCTGAGAGTGAAACCTTTCTCCAGCATTAGTACTTGGTCCAAATTCACTTTGGTAAAGAGAATAACTCAATTCTATGATCAATTGAAGAATATAAACTTGCATACAAATCTGGTATACCATCATGATCACTCCTGCTGTAAAGTAGCCATAGCTCCTTCAGATTTTGTGGATGAGGTTCAAACTCTTGGATTTGGTGATTGAGGTGATCCCATATTGGTTCAGTAACATTTTGGTTCAGTGAGGATTGTAGGCAGGGTAGAATTAAGGAGGCAGCTTGATGGTGTAAGTTATTCTTTTCTGGTGGGGACTAGGGCAGTTTCATTGCAACAAAGGATGAATGAATCCTGCTCCATACATTTCCAGTCTCTCTGAATCCCTCCTTGGTTCCATGAGCAACCAAGATATTAGCTCCCACAACATTATTTTTAATGATTCACAGCATACATCAATACTTGTAACTGCATGGTTCCAGCAGAGTCATATCTAAATTCTGCCCTGCCAGCCATTTTCACTGAACCTAAACATTACTGAACCAGTCTAGGATTGTCACAATTACCAAATACAAAAGTTAGAAAGTCAGCTACAAGATCTGGAGGAGCTATGGCTACTTTATAGCAGGAGTGGTCAAAATGGAATACCAGATGTGTATGCAAGTTATATTCTTCAATTGATCATAGAGTTGAGTTATTCTCTTTACCAAAGTGAATTTGGACCAAGTAATAATGCTTGAGAAAGGTTTTACTCCCAGGTGAGTTTTCCTTGTTGAATGCCATGTTCATCTTTCTTCATATTTTCCGAAATTACATCATTAATGTTTTGCTCATTTTCAGTACATAAAAGTTCATTTATTGCAGATTATTTCCATATTAACATTTAATAGACTATTAGCCACAAGTACATCAATTTTTGTAATCAACTAGTCTAGGAATCTTAACAAACAAGGAGTATATTTTGTGAGTATGATGTGGTCATGTGCATTTTGATCTGCTGCCACTGTAAATACTCACTATCACTTATGGACTTCTGGCAAATAAAAATAATTTTCCGCCCATGATGTTGTTGGTAAACATGTGTCAATAGTCTGAAAGGCTTGCACTTAGGAACACTATTTATTAATTCAATTCTCACTTCCTAACTTAATTTCACTAAGCTAAATAAACATTTGATATGTTCAGTCTGTTTCAGTATTAAATATTCACACTATAGTGACTGTGACTAGTTTATTGACTGTATTAATACTTCTATAGTGATCATGATTAACTAGTTTATCTTAATGAGTTTATAGTGCCTATGACTAATATACTATCTAGTCAGTTTTTAATACTTTTATAATGACTATAACTAATCTATTATCTAGTCAATTTTTAATACTTTTATAATGACTATGACTAATCTATTATCTGTTAAGCACAAGGCTTTGTACATAAACATATACTTAAGTAGTAACTTGTTGAATCAGATACTACCTAACTATGAAAGGAACATTGGTTTCATATTAACATGGTTGATGGATGCTGTTGCTGGTACATACTGCCATTAATTGTGATTATTCTGGTAGGCAAGCCACTGGTATTTGTGACCATACTGATAATACATACAGTAGACATACCAGTGGTATTTATGACCATCATGGTACATATACCAGCATTATTTATGACCACCCTGATATGTACAGTACATATACCTATATTATGAGTACCCTAGTGTGTGCAGTGGGCATGTTACATACCAGTGTTATTTATGTCCTCTGTGGTATGTATACCAATGTCATTTTTACCCCCTCTGGTATGTGTGTGACTAGAAATTTAACACAGTTGAATTGAGTGCAAATGCTTGTGCTGCAAAGCCTTGAAAAAATGTAATGAAATAATACTACTTATATGGTCCCATTATAGTTCTGAGAGTAGGAAATACATGATATGTTTTTTGGATGCCTGGCACCTCTTCTTAAATTTGGGGTGATGTACCATTATAAATATACTATGAACATACTATGGACATACCATGGACATACCATGAACACCATGAACATACCATAGACATGCCATGAGAAAATTAGGCTTGGCATACCACTGGTACATCCCTGGTACTTGACCTAATGGCCAACTAAACCATATAATTCATATACCCTAGGGGTGTACCAACTAGGGGTGACTTAAGTGGCTCCTCAGATATCAAATTGAGTAGATAAATACCTGCTACTCAGATATTGAAGTGGGTAGCTGAATTCTGGTTACTCAAACATTGAGGTGAGTAGCTGAATTCCTGCTACTCAGATATGAAAGTGGGTAGCTGAATTCCTGCTACTCAGATATGAAAGTGGGTAGTTGAATTCCTGCTACTCAGATATGACAGTGGGTAGTTGAATTCCTGCTACTCAGATATGACAGTGGGTAGTTGAATTCCTGCTACTCAGCTATTAAAGTGAGTAGTTGAATACCTGCTACTCAGATAATAGATAGGTGTGTAGCTCAATAGCTGCTACTCAGGTGTTAAAGTGAGTAGCTGAATACCTGCTACTCAGATATGACAGTGGAGGGCTTTACACTCCCCCACCAATCCAGTTGGAATCTGGGTGGACTCCACCCCTTTCACACCCACTGTAGACTACAGTAAAATCCAGGTTAAGTCCAAGTTGAGTCCAGGTCTATTCCTGATACAGTCCTATTAATATGCTCAAAATGCCGGACTCAGCCTGGACTAAGATAGGCATCATCCAAATCCAGCACCTTTATGTAAGCAGATAGTCACACTTAATTGTATGTACATCTCCTCCACCAATACACTCTAAACTTCAATTCTACTGCCTAAGATAGATGCCTGAATCTGTATCTATATTTCCCTGGAATTATTTTTGAGAAAATTTTATTATTCATGAAGTAGATACTGAAAACCTTTTTTTTTCTCAGTGTATTTTTACTCATTTCAGAGTGAATGGTGAGGACTTTCAAAAAATAAGTCAACATATGGCTGCATCACATGATATAACATGTGATATACAAAGCAGAAACAAATTTAATTTGAGCTATTTTTAGATATTTCCCATCAATAACATCCAAATAGAGGAATTTAGACCCTAGTGAACATATAACACCCCATGAACACTTGATTGTAATAGTACAGAATACCATTGGTCTAAATCAAGTGGTATGTGCTTTGTTTTATCTTTATCTTAATAATTCTCATCTCATCTCAAATACCTTATTTATAGCTATGCCAATTTTCTGCTTGATTTATTTATCACCTACCAAATTGGATTATCAGGCCCAGAAGCTGCCTGGGCTAATAAAAAAATATTATGGACACCATCTCTTACCACCAATAATCCTTGCTGAGGTTAGCAGAAATTAGATCAATCTTAAACCACACTTATAACTATTTTTTTACTCTAAATTTTGTACATTTACAGCTTTTAAAAAAAAATCTAACTTCTGATTTCTCTGAACTCAAACATTTGGCCACTCTTGGCACTTAATCAGCTGCTTATATAAAGGTGCTGGATTTGGATGACACCTATCTTACCAGGTGGAGCCTCCTCCCACAGTCCTTGGAGTCTAAGTGGACTCCAACTTGATTTTTAAATCTACAATATATCAATAATCAAATGAAAATTATAAAAACCATTAAAGAAATACAAAACAAAAAACAAAAAATAGAAAAAAATAGAAGGAAACTAAATAAAACCAGAAAAATACAAATAGATGTAAATAAGTGTTGGCTTGACATATACTCTGATTATAAAAGCAGCAGAATTCATAATAAATTGAAGAAAATTATAAAACTTTATAAACAAGTCTAAATAAGTATCAATAAGAGCTACTTTGATGAAAGCTGTAAGTAAATTATAAAATAATTCAAAATAAAATGATCAAAATTAAATTACATAAGACTAAAGCTATAAACAAAAATCATAAAAACTCAACTTACATATTAAATCAGTGAAAATCAGGGAAAATTAAGTAAACCAAACAGAATTAGATAATTGCAAACATGTACAAATAAGAGCTACTTTGATCTATAGTATTAATTAGAAGAGTAAAACAAGAAATCAAAAGATAAATGCAAATATTTGTACATGGTTGTATATATTTGTTAACATCTCAGATTGTAGAGACTGCTAATAAAAATATGTGATTGTTTATCATATTGAAATTGAATAAGAATTGCACCTGCAAATCACAAAATACTGACCAAATCCTGAGTTTTGAAATTTGTTAACACCACTTTATTGATACCGTTCTAACCTTTAATGTACTGTAGCAATACATATACATATATATACATGAAAAGTCAAAAAAAAATTCTATTTTGTATACAGTAGCATACAAAAAGAATGCACATGACAATTTTTTGAGCATCAGTCAACTTATTGCATTCATATCTTCACTATTTCCTGATGAATCTCTGTGATCTAAATTTATATACCAAGATATGATTCTAACTTACTGTATTATAGCATATTAGATAAATACAGAGAAATTTAAATCTACTACAGCCATATTTGTAACATGTGTAATTTTTCAAAAATGTGCAAATAAAGCTGAGGGTGGCAAACTTTGTTAAGGTACTCAAATGACATCAAATCAATGACATGTTGCAGGCTATGGCATGAAATTACACATGTGAAATTAATGAAGAAATATCTTAAAAGGAAAGTATATATCTTAAGCACTCTTTCTTGGTATTTCCCAGTACTTTACACTCACCCCCCTGGTCCAATCAGACTACTATGACACTATTAATAATATATACTTGATTAATAATGTTCTTATCCAGTCCAAGTAAAGCCTGAGTGGAGTCTGAGCAGTTTAAATAGTCTGATCAGACTACTATAATACTACTAATGCCTTATACTTGATCAATACTTTTCTTATTTAGTCCAAGTAGAGTCCAAGTAGAGTCTGAGTAGAGTCTGAGTAGAGTCCGAGTGGAGTCTGAGTGGAGTCTGAGTAATCCAAGTGAAGTCCAAGTGATTTACATGGAATATAAGTAAAGTTCAAGTAGATTTTAGATATTATATAGTATATTTATATAATATTTTTACACATATATATCTATTCAATTTAACTAAGATGTATTCCTATTAAAGAAAATATATTATAAATTTCCATCTTCTAATCCTCTTCTTCAAAGATGAGATGGTGATGGATACAAGCAAAGATACTTGATTGATGACATCTTGATTGCAATTGACACTGCAAAACAGCATTGATGCTTTTGGTAAACATAGGTAAATATGGATTTTAATGAATGCCTACTCATTTTTTATCATTCTTGTAATCTTTCTATCTTCTCACTCATATAGTTTACTCAATTTATAAACAGTATAGTAAAGTAAAATAAATGTTATTGCAATGATACATAATACAATGACTAAATATGTAATAAACAATCAACATGATGAATATACAATTGACAAGCTGGATATGCAATCAATGAGTTGAATATGCAATTGATGAGTTGGATATGCAATCAATAAGCTGGATATGCAATTGACATGCTGGATGTACCATTGACAATCTGGGTATGCAATTGACAGGCTGGATATGCCATTGACATGCTAGATAACAGGCTGGGTGTGCAATCAATGAGCTGGGTGTGCAATCAATGGGCTGGGTGTGCAATTGACAGGCTGGGTGTGCAATCAACAGGTGTACAATTGATGGGCTGGATGTGAATTGATGGGCTGGATGTGAATTGACAGGCTGGGTGTGCAATTGACCAGCTGAATGTGCAATCAACAGGCTGGATGGGCAATTTAACAGGCATATCAACAGACTGGTGTGTGCTGTCACTACTGCCATTGTGCTGCTTGTCAATGTGCTGGGCTGGGGGTGAGCATCACCATGATCATCTTTGCTGTGCTGTAAATCAGGTAAGAATCAGTGGAGCAAAGACTAGCTACACACCTTGGGCTTGTTTCCCCCATCTGCTCATTCCCTCAGCCCTTTCTTACCCTCATACCCATTCTCCTATCATATCCCCTGGCTGTTGTGCTTGAAGTTGCTGACTATTGCTTAGAAAAAGACTACACCAGCCCACATCTCTGTTTGAGAGGAGGGGCATGTGGTGTGGTACTGATGGTGTGCAGGTAACAGCAGGGAGGGGAGGTGGTGAGTGCAGTGAGTAAGCAGTAGCAACTGACTGCTGCCACACTGGCAGTTCAATGCACACATGATTTATGTCATGTGACTCAGCTAATTTGTTGTCACAGTTGTATTTAACAAGTATGTACACTGAATGAAAAATTCTATTAATTTAAATATAAATTGTCTGTATATAACTGTAACAGGTAAAGGTATAAGATTATATTATATGATAATAGTAACAATATATATTATTCAATGGAATAATAGGAAAAACAATAAGTAGTATGGCATTATATTGTGAGAATAATCATCAACTCAGACTATGGCTAGTCCAATGGAGTCTGATTGGATTTTACTCGGACTCAGCTAGGACTAAATAGTATTGAAATGCCTCATTTGAGGGGCAAGCAGTCTAATCAGAGTCCTAGGACTGTCCAAGGATGTTTCTTGGAGTCCAATCAGATGAAGGGGCTTAGTGTAAAGTACTTGTATTTCCTATAAGCAGCATTTTGGTAATCTGTCTATATCACATCCAAATCTCTGTCATTCTCTACCAGATTTCTCATATACATTTATAAAGGTCTACTATATCACATCCAAATCTCTGTCATTCTCTACCAGATTTCTCATATACATTTATAAAGGTCTATTAATCATATATGCAAAATATCACAGATCCTAGACAAAGAATGTCCAAGATATACACTAACCCCCTTAAGAGCCTCTATCTATCAGACCTGTCTGTCCAATTTTGGGGCATATTTAAATAGAAATTGGAACAGAATTTTTTTTTTTTTTTTGGGCATATTCAATATCCTCTAAGATATTAGATGTAGAATCCCAAATATCATTCCATATACTAGTATTTTTGGACCCGTGGCTAAAGCCACTGGTTCCTGGTACACAATGGTTAATCCTAATTTTGGGTACACAA
>JASFCW010000364.1:0-12162 GCA_036936985.1 Crucibulum cyathiforme
CCACAAACTGACCCATTTCCCCACACTCCAAACCCCTCGTTCTCTTGGTGCATCCGTCGCCGCTTGTTGCAAACTATCATTGCCATGAGTGCGGAAAAGTCTACGCCATCCCTCAAAGGCGAGTATCAGAGCGTACCTCTTCCAGTACATGGAATACATAGGAGGACTCGACGCGGAAAACTGACCGCAATACTGACCATTCCCTTCGTGCTGTATGGCCTGCACATCTGGTGCTATGGAACGAGCTCCATGTGGTATAGACACTCGAACGAGGGCCTAGTAATTGACCACTCCAAGCCAAGGCATGGGCATCACAAGAGGCCTCACCATTTGTTTGGGAAGCGGGCTGAACAAGTTTTCTTGTGCGCACAATCCGCTTCAGATAGCTTTTCTTGATCCTGACTTCATGTCGCAGGTCTATTCCTAACGAGGACAGTGCGATAGCTGCTTCTCGCCAGTACGCGACGAAACCTCATATGGCTGGAACGAATGGCGACTTGGATACTGCCAAAGATTTCCTTAAGTTGCTACAGGATGAGCTAGGAATTTCGCCCCCGTCGTCCGAGCCCATTTTCGCAGCAGGTTCTCCAGAATCACAGCATGCGACTCTTGGCATCCCAAAGGCCCATGGCCCACGTGCATGGATTGATACCTATTATCCCGTCATGAATACTCCTCTCGACCGACGTCTTCAGATTCTTGACGATGATGACAAAGTTCTATGGGACGCTGATCTGAAGGAATACTCTGACGAGACCGACCCCGAAGCTGCCAAGTACAGTGATGATGTACCTACTTTCCATGGCCTAAGCAAAGGAGGTGATGTTACGGGGCAGCTTGTTGATGGTAACTACTGCACCAAGGATGTAAGTTACAACAACCTTAGCAGTTTACATCTATGCTGATGAATTTGCGTTAGGATTATGACAGTCTCGTTCAGCAGAGTGAGCAAACTATCCAAAGACGCAACCATTTTCATTTCCATTCTCATTATCTTTCTTTGTGTGCGTTTAGAAACTAATTTGAAAGGATCTATTGTCATGTGTCGCTACGGTGGTATCTTCCGTGGCCTGAAGGTCTATATTATCTTTAATCCCTACATCCATTTTATCTCTTGCTTTTTCGTCTTCTAGGTGAAAGGAGGTCAGGAAGTCGGCGCAGCCGGAGTGCTTGTCTACTCTGATCCTCGTGATGATGGCACAGTCACCATCGAAAACGGATATGAGGCGTATGTTCATATTTCTCAACAGACTGTGCCATAATAATTCTCTGACACAGCTATCCTCATGGACCTGCTCGAAACCCAACTTCCGTCCAGCGTGGAAGTGTTCAATTCCTCAGTATATACCCAGGTGATCCAACGACCCCCGGATACCCATCTTATGAGAACAGCACCCGTACTGAGGGCGAGAACATTCCCTCTATTCCGAGCTTGCCTATTTCCTGGGCTAACGCTGAGAAACTGTTGAAAGCTCTTCAGAAAGGCGGTACATGGGAGGGGAAACAAGTCAGACTTCTTAACAATGGTATGAGTACTACGGTTATGTATCCGGATTTGGTTTTGATATGCTTGACTTCAAGTCGATACGAGGGTCATCCCTATCTGGAACACGATGGGTGTGATACCTGGGCATATCAAGAATGAAGTTGTAATACTCGGGAACCACCGAGATGGTATGTGCCCCATTATAAAAGAGATTCTGTGCTTGATCTGATTGTTCTTAAACAGCATGGGTGTGTATAGGCTGTACTTTCTGTATTGCTTTCATGGTTTAACTGCGGTATTAGGTTATGGGTGCAGCCGATCCCAGTAGCGGGACGGTATCTGTACATGAAGTTGTTCGTGGTTTGGGCCACTTGGTGAGGAAAGGCTGGAAGCCGCTGCGTACAATCGTCATCGCAAGTTGGGATGCCGAAGAGGTAAGATTCTTATTCAAACAAGAAAGTTATCCTTTTAATGGCGTTCAAGTACGGACTCATCGGCAGTACGGAATGGGGCGAAGACTTCGCTAGCTGGATTGATGAACATGTCATTAGCTACGTGAATCTAGGTAAATAATCATCACTTTTTTTCTTCGTTTATTTTACTTACAAAAAATACCTGTCATAGATGGCTCCGTCTCTGGCTCCCGGTTCAGTGCGTCAGGCTCTCCTTTACTGTCCCATTTCCTTCGTGAGGCAGCCTTGGATATCCCTCATCCGACCGATCCATCTCGTACCCTTTGGGATGCGAGAAGCGACAGCGGAGCATATTTTGGCTTGAACGCCAATGACACTATCGCAGTCAACGAAGAAACAATGGCTATGCGCGAAATGGAAATGTCAGCTCTCGATAGCGTTGGTGTTGGCGTTTTAGGTTCAGGAAGCGACTACACAGTCTTCCTGCAACGCAATGGGGTGCGCTAAGTTTTACAATCTCTATTCAGTGTTGCCGCCTCTAAACGATTTTCAAGGTTCCTAGCACGAACGGAGGCGGATTTGGTGCAACGCTCCATGATCCAGTCTATCACTATCATTCCATCTTTGATTCAGAAAGGTGGCAGGAGGTCTATGCAGACCCTGGATTCTTCCGCCATGTGAGTCAGGACGTTTGGGTGTGATCGTAAAGTATGCTTATTATCATTTAGGTTGCATCTGCAAGACATGTTGGTCTCCAAGTCCTTCGAATCGCCGGCTCGATCGTTCTACCATTTAACACTACTCACTACGCTTATGAGCTCGAGTCATATCTTGATAAGTAAGCAACATTTAAAATTAAGTATTGTAATTTGTACTGATAATTCGCCCTAGAGTCGAGGGTATTGCTGCAGAACAGTCCATCGACATTCACTTCAACTCCTTGCGAAAATCTATGCATTCGCTCCAGAAAGCTAGTGCAAGCTTGGACGAAGAGAAAGTCAAGGCTGAGCAGGAGCTCAGAGATATCCTGAAGAAATGGAGGAAGAAACATTCAAAGATTAGACGAAAGTTGAGGAAAGTTTACTGTCGGATCAAGAAGGCACTTGGACGCAAATGCAAGTGCCCGGGTCGCGTTAAAGCAGGAGACACACTTGCGTCCCAGTGGACTCATCATCAATTACCGCAAAACGTCAGGATTGGCCGTCTACCTGCCTGGCTTGAAGAGCAACAAGCACAACAAGACGCTGACATTGCCTATGGGATTGCCGTCGAAGCCGGATTCATGGGCCCCCGTCATCTCTTCGACTCTCACTCTCATAATTTCCCTATCCGCGAATTGAAGCATGCTATAAAGCGTATACAGACGGTTAACAAGAAGTTGTCGTCATTCGAGCGTGGACTGATTTCAGAGGATGGAATCAAAGAGAGGGAGTGGTTCAAGCATCTCGGTGTCGCTCCTGGTAAATGGCTAGGTTTGTATTTCTTCCGCATGTTTCATGTTCGAAGCTAAGATGTTTTGATGAACAGGATACGGCGCTACAACCCTTCCTGGTTTGACTGAGTCCCTCACATTTGAGAAGAATGCCACCTTGGCGCAGTATGAAGCAGATAGGTTGACCGAGCTCATTGACCGTATTTCTGCAAATATCAAGATTGAGGACTGAATATGAGCACGGACCACTGTATAACTATCGAATCTTATATATGTACAATGCCCAAACAATGCCCGAACTTTGTATATGTTCTGCCGACCTATAATATCCTAAGAAGTATAAGCACAAGAAGTAGCAGAAGCATCGTGCCGTGCTCTGAGCCGAAGCATATTTTTCGCGGAAAGTTAGGAGAAACTTGACGACAAGACGGGAAAAGCCTTCAGTGTCGACAATCAAGGTCGCCCAGTATGACACGCTGGCATCCATTCATTCCTGTGTATACAGTCGTTACAAGAGACAACTGCATGCTTCTACCCCACATTCGTCACCATGTCTAAACGACCCTCTGAGGTCCAAAACGTCGCCCTCACCATCGCACACGGTGTTCTTGCGACACTGTCTTTGTCTCTTGTACTCTTTGCCTATGAACGTGCTCTTATTCCGTTGTATGGATCCGGGCCCACATCGTTCCTGCTAAACAAGATAACATTAGCGTCGATCGCCCTCTCCGCTATACATCCGTTCAAAATCTCTTTGAATCGCAATCGCTTCTATGCTGGGCTGGCGCTCTCCCTTGCTCCTAATGCGACCTACTGGATCGCCGTCTGGAGCTCCAGAAGGCTAAAAGATCCTGTCTATGGACCAGCTCTCACACATTTGGCGGTTGTATGGCCGTTGGCATTCATACTTTCAACGTTTGTGGTTGAAAATGCTCCAGTGAGTTCTTGCATTTCTGTTATAGCCTCATGGTTTACATTATACCTAGGCTGGGTTGCGAGATTCAGCCATTCCTCGTATCGCCCGCGCGGGAGTTGCATCTATACTTGCGGTTAGACTGGCACAAAAGGTGTGGCCGTCGGTGGGATTTCTAAATCACATCTCAGGGAGCGAAATTGTGAGTGTGTTGTATGGTCCATAGACTTCCCTTAGCTCATGCATTGGTTTTAGTACTTGGCTTTGGCTGGGCTCGCGTACAGTTCATGGATAGCACTGTTTCCAACCGAAGCAGCCCTTCCTACTGTATCCAAGAAACAAAAATTCAAAAGTGTATCACGCTCCGCGACACCAGCTCAGATTTACGTGAAATCGGGGCTCTTGGTGGGCTTTATTGCTGTGTGGTGGTCTACATATGATAAGTTGAAGAATCCGGTGCTCCCTCATCCTCTCAAGGAGACATTTACGCATCCTTCAGAACCTCTTCAAGTACACTCTGCGGTTGAGTCTGTCACTGGTTTGATTACTGTAGGAGAGTCCCTAGTTCCCGCGGGGTACACTGGTACCGGAAATGATATGTACTCTGCTCGTTATATTCGGGCTTCCCATTCTATTCTAGGCGGGGTATGGATGGGAGAGAAGGTCCATGTCCTGAATGATGAGCTCCCTCTCAAAGACTCGTTTGGGAACTCCCTGGGTGATTCCATATATGCCACTTTCGTTCTTCAAGAAGCTGTCCGGTTGATTAACAGCACGGCCAAAGGAAAGAGAGGCAAATGGGAAAACGCATTAATCATGTATGTCGCTGCCACATCCATTGATCTATCTTTCTTAATTGGCAACACATAGTGGCCTTGGAGCGGGCATTTCAGCTACATCTTTCATACGACACGGTATTAACACAACAATCGTAGAGATAGATCCAGCTGTTTACGAAGCTGCTCGCACGTATTTTGGTTTGCCAGATCCTGGACCCGGAAATGTTTTCTTAGAAGATGCAAGATCCTGGGTTTCAGAGCAACGAGCGAGTACCGACACTGGGCACAAGGAGAAACTGTTCGATATCGTTGTGCACGATTGTTTCTCCGGCGGTGGTGTACCTGAGCACATCTTCACCATGGAATTCTGGGAAACTCTTAAAGTTCTTATGCAGCCGGAAGGTGTTCTTGCTGTCGTATGTTGAAATATGCTCTAAAAGAGTGTTGGTGTTAAACTTACTCTATTACATGCAGAACTTCGCGGGCATTATCCGTTCTGAGTCTTCAAGAATGATTATTCACACTCTAGAGAGGAGCTTTGGAAATTGCCGCGCGTTCCACGATATGTTCGGCGAGCTTTCTGACGAAAAATACGATACTGATTTCATCAACATGGTACGGCAAAATTGACCTAGTAGAAGTCTTGACAATCTAACCAGTTTCACAGGTGCTCTTCTGTACTCGATCACCTGAGCCTATAACCTTCCGCAACGCTCAGTATTCAGACTACCTTGGCTCTCCTCTACGTCGACATGTACTAACGACCCTGCCCAAACGGGAGGTCAATCTTGATGCCATTAGAACGACAGATGAAAGCAAGTATGTGTTGACAGATGCACATAACCCGTTAGGAAAGTTACAAGAGGAGCAGGGAAACCACCATTGGTCAGGTAAGCATATTTCTCGATGAAATCCTCCGAAACTCAATTTTTTGTTTTACTCTTTCAGTTATGCGTGAAGTTTTGCCTGATGTTCACTGGGAGACTTACTGAGGCGAGTCATAAATATCAATCGGTCCGAGTGCCGGGCTGCTATGGCATATTTGGCTTAATCTACTGTTGTAAATACGTACATGTGTGCCTTTGTTCAATGAACCTCAATCCAAACTGTTGTCATCAGTCTTCGCGAAGCACCTGCTAGCGTATTTAATGTCTGAACACCTTCGCATGGCCTCTTCATCGTCTTCCTCACCAGGAAGGCTGCCAACTATTTCGAGACCTGAGTGGCCGTGGTCTGCTCGCTCCTATCCTCACCGCACTTCACATTCCTCGTTACATTCAAACAGCTCAACCGCCCAAGCGTCTGGACTTCATAGCAGCTGGGATCCAAGCATGTCTGCTGGAAGCAACCCAACTGTTAATTCGCCCTGGCGCGTAAATTCAATGTCTAGGAATAACATGGCGTCTGCAATGAGCTTCATTCCTGGAGAGTCCACACGTCAGTGGACATTTATGGTGTGGCATTGTGCCTTTATTATTACAACAAGGAACACCTCCTCAGATTTTACCCTAGGGGTTTGAATGGTCTGTTCGCGACGTAGCAAAACTGAGAAACTACGTTGAAGATGTGGAAGATACCGAAAGTACTGCTCAAGACTCTCTTGCAATAGAACAAGGCGACTTCGAAATTCTCAAGCAATCGCCCATGCTAGGAGATAATAAATTCAAACTAGAAATTGGTGAGTGATTAATCTATAACCTGCTCATTGGAATGCATATACGAGATCTACAGCGCACACCCCCTCGGGAGAAGCCAATTCTATTTCGCCTGGCAGACAAACCCTCTCCCTCTATATAACCTCCGTAATTATGGATTTTGCACATGGGGATGAAACTTCTGCATCAATGATGGCTGCTATTAAATGTCAAGACGATAGGGCTGGAGAACGTGGCGCTCGGCCAGATTGGGTCTGGGAATTTTGGCAAAACGACTGGGTGTTTCGTCAAGAAAGTGAAGTATGGGGTCAGTGATATGTCCACTTGCGTTCGTATCACTGTTTGACTCTTAGTTAAAAGAATGCCCCCTCCCTTCCCTATCTTCCCTATTGGAGAATCCTAGAATTCGTGAGACCGATTCATTTGTCATTTGCGTTCAGATACATTGCCCTGTTGGTCCAACAATTCCTCAATATCCCTCAATGCATCACGTTCCTAAGGACTTACTTGACGGAATTGAAGCATCACTTGACAACCCTAGTAAGTTAATTCTCCTTTGAACCTTTGCCTTTTTTGAACTGTCACGACTTCTAGACACCGGCGATGTGCAATTCATCTGTTTGGAGAGACTGAGCGCTGATGCATCTCCACCGGCAGAAGAATCTAATATGCCTCACACTCAGCGTTCCACTTCACGTGAATCATCCTATTCCATGTTTTCTCGTACCACTGCTCGCAAGCGTGTCATTTATGCTCATTCAGACATTCTATCACGCCGTTCTGAATATTTCTCAACCATGTTATCATCTGCTTTCGCAGAAAGCTCAGGGCCTGTAACTGGAGAGAGGAAACTGCATACCATCATCGTGGAAGAAGCAGATTTCGAAACAATATACTGGCTCCTAAAATATTGCTATGCTAATTGGCTCCTGTTCAAAGAAATTGACGACCCTAAAGCTGCCGTTGAAGGCGTCGGAGCGGGATGGAGTGCTAAATGGCTGCACGGTCGACAGGGAGAATGGGATTGGAAAACTTTCCATAAAGCTGGCCCTTACGAGGATAATACAGACACCAGAAGTGCAGCGAGTGGTGATAGTATACCTCCAAGTGGATCTGTAAGCAGAACCACAAGTGGTCACCAACCGGTCACTTCGACAGTTATGTCACTAAGCACCAGAAGTAATCCATCGAAATCAAGCTTGGCCGCATCAAGACAAAGTACTGTCCCCGCTTCATCGCCTTCGTCTCGACGGCCAGCTGCTTCTACTTCTAATGTTCCTATGATTGCGGTAGCTAGTAGCAGTGGTTCGAGCGCACCACCTCGATCTAAATCTATTGCCATTCCTATGCCCTCTGGTGGATATCAGCAATCCAGTCATTATCCTTCCTCGCCACATTCTGCTAGGCAAACAGCCAGTGCTGATCCTCATCCTCATCCAACGCCAACCCCTCCTCCTGCGTCTGCACTCTCGATGTATCAAGTTGCTCATAGATATGCTATGCCGACATTGGCAGCATTATCCCTGGAGCATATGATGTCCACGATTACTCCGCAATCGAGCTTTTCTCTCCTACTTGCTACTTCGGTTTGGGACGAGCTGCATTCTATTGTAGAGGTATAGTCTTCTCCCGCTATTCGCATGGACAGTGACCTAGATTCTCAATCTAGGATTATGTTATTGATAAATGGGATGAAGTTTCTGTTTCCGATGAATTTGAACAGTGCTGCCAAGAAGTAGCGGCTGGAGAGTATGTCCAAGATTCTTTCCTATTCATTATTCCTATTGACATATTTCATAGATGGGGTTCTGACGGTGGGAAGACGCTGATGGCTATCTTCAGGCGCCTGCGTTCTCCAACTATAACGACCTAATAACATGAATCAAGTGAATTATTTAATGCGACAATATCATTTATATGTGGATAAATATTATAGATAGAGTGTATCAAGCAAATATGCACCTCGACAGCTTCGACCTCCACCCTAGTTTCCATTTATAATGCCGAGGTCAAGCTTCGTTCCTCTGTCAACACTTCAAATCTTCTACCTCCCAGATACCATATATTCCCCAGAATCCCTGTGTTTGGTGTTAAATCTCTCTCAAGTAGCAAATTAAATGTACTGACACGATCATCGCAGGTCGTCGGCTTAGCAAAATTAACGCCTTTCACAACCGCTGGAGCAGTTGTGCACATCTTCATCCAATCTTCCCCGGATTGTATATTCCATAACCGGGATTGAACACGCTGAGTCAAATAGGTTAGATAGCAACTGCGCAGAACTGCGAGAGAAACCCTACTCTTAGCCGCGAACCTTTCGCAGTACAACCCTAAATGGAAGCCATAATCGGTCACGCTGTTCTGTATTTGGATATCGACTAACTTTATCGGTAAAAGATCCCCAGTAAGGGAGACAAGCTGCTTCTCCAGAATCCACTATCCAATGTCCGATCACACCACCGAATGGCCACTGCAGTTTGTTTTTTTTGGATTAGTGAGACTCACGTTTTTGACATGAAAATGGACACCTTAATTTCGCAATAGCTTGGTTTCTCGATGACAATACCTCGAATTTCTACCTTCGTCTTCTTGCAGGCCTCTGTCCAATCTGCAAAAAAGGGTACGTTGCGCAATGTAGCCGTATATTCACGACGTCCATAGGAGAAGCAATGCTCGGCAGGCTGAGGATTGTCCCAGTACTGATGCCAAATTCGATGGAGGTCCACATTTTCTGGGTGTCGCACCGCTTCGCCACCGTTACGATCCGCTTGCTGATATTTGTCCACCTCGCCTTGAAGCTCTGGATCCTGGGATGCTCGCTCTTTCTCTGTAAACAGTCTATTTTGCTGCTGAAATTGCTCGCTCTCTCGCCTATCTGTAGCACCTCGATCGTAGGTTGTCCGCAAATGAAGAAGACTCCAGATTGTGGGCTGGCCAGACGAAGCGATCAGCAGAATTGGCAGAGCCAGCATCAAGAAAAACATAATGATGATGGGAATACTAATTCTCTTCGTCCCTCTGTCCTCATCGAAGGAGACGTTGATGAGCTTTGACCGCTCGTTGGCGTAACTATGTCCAGTTTCTGTCTGAGGACTTGCGCCAGAAAAGGTCTTGTTATCTGACCTTGTGGCATAATTCGGGACGTGGTATGTCCTGCCGCCCGATCTGTTATACATGGGCGAGAAGGTTAGTCTTTGCTGCCAAAGGGATACATCAGATCTTCCACACCCGTTGTCTTTAGAGTGACTTGAATTTGAGCCATGGAAAGAGTAAGATGATGGTGGTGGACTATCAAACATTGCGTTAGAGAGTAGTAGTAGTTGGAGTTTTGAAGAAAAATGTGCCTGCCGAGTGCCTTTCTAGTGGGTAACATAGCGTGTGTTTTGAAGAGCTCCGTAGGTGCCCTCGAAAGCGGGGGTCAGGAAACCTTGTGTCGAGCGTCCAGCAACTTGAAGTCGTGCAAAGAACAAGTGTTTGGTTCCCCGACGCCGCTGAGTTTCTCGCCTATCCGGGGTCTCGGTCCGGTGCGCGTGGAAGGGGCCCGGCTACCGGCGGACGCCGCACCTTTGCCACGGTGCATGTGGATGGGCGCTTATCGCGCCTCTTGTCAAAAGATATGCATCTTGTTGTACTGCTTTCCTGAGATAAGTTCGGATACGCTCCTGCGCCCGACACACCGTCGTATCTCTGAACGCCCCTTTCCTCAGCTCTTGCTTCATCCTTTTCTGCACAGTCTCTACAGCTATGTTGTTCCTCAGAGCTACTGTCATTCGTCACTTTGCATATTCGAAACGCCGTCTTGCGACCATCTCTCAGGACCCCAGCTCTTTCCGCATTCCCGTAATCGACTTTGCAAAGTTTAGAGCCGCAAAGTCAGAGCGAGAGAAGAAAAAGACTGCCAATGATATCGTATCAGCATTCAAGGAGAGTGGCTTTATCTATCTTACTGGTCATGGCATACCAACTGGTCGGTCGGTGCTGTTCTCTGTGCAATTTGTTACTCAGTCATTCTCGTAGCTACCATTGACAATACTTTCCGGAAGGTGAAAGTAGTTCAAAACCATCCATTTAGTCACAACTGATCGTCGTAAATGTAGAGCAAAGAGTTCTTTAGTCTGCCTTCAGAAGTCAAAGTACGTTTGTCTTCATTCGACGTTTTCATGTACTGTGTGTGGGCTTACATCTAACTTATAGGATAAGCTTGCCTGGGAAGATCCCCGTTCAAACCGTGGCTACGTTAAAGTTGGACGTGAGCGTGTAACACAATCTGCCGACCCCTCTGAAATTTCCGCCCTACGAGAGAAAGCGCCAGACTTTAAGGAATCCATGGAAATAGGTCGAGACTGGGATTCTGAGTGGAAGAATCAATGGCCGGAAGAGAGCGATGCACCTCAATTTAAAAGTAGCATGTTAAATTTCTATCAGGTACATAAACTTATTGACCGTGTTATTGTCAACTTACCAACATCTCTTCTTTAGACATGTCATGACCTCCATGTACATATCATGCGATCCATCGCCCTTGGTCTTCAACTCGAAGAAACATTTTTCGACGACAAGATTAATGACCAATCTCACAATTTGAGGCTACTGTCTTATCCACCGATTAAGCGCTCGCTCTTGGAAAACGAAGGGCAAGCTCGAGCGGGGGCTCACAGTGGTTTGTACATGGACGACGTCAGTGATTCACATATAACTGACGAGCTATATCAAACAGATTATGGAACATTAACGCTCCTCTTCCAGGACTCCGTGAGTTCCAGTTCCTCCATTGTAAACCTCGGCAGTGTCACTGAATTATGTAATCCTACAGGTTGGCGGTTTAGAGGTGCAGAACCCTCATACTGGTGACTTTATCGCGGCCACCCCTATCGTACGTATTTTCCAGGACATCTCTCTACTCATCAAGCTCATGGCATGAGTATTTAGCCGGGCACCATTGTCATAAACGTTGGTGATCTAATGGCTCGCTGGAGTAACGATGTCCTTAGATCGACTCTTCATCGCGTGGTTGCCCCTCCTGCGAAGCAGATCAGCGAGAAGGAGACTGTGACCCCTTCCCGCCAGTCTATTGCATTCTTCTGCAATCCAAACTTTAGCGCAGAAATATCTTGCCTCCCGAACTGCGGTAAAGTGGCCAAATACCCCTCTGTCAACACTGGGGCCTATATCGTTGGGCGATTGGCAGTGACATATACCTGACTATGAATGTAAGTTATACAATTATTTGGATAGGTTCATATTATTCGGATCACCGGGCACAATATACAATTTCAAATATTCCGCTGTCTATGCTATTCGGAGTCATCAAGTCGTTTCAGCCATTCTACAACTGTCAAACGATCTTAAATATGTCCAACTTCTATCTTCTGCGTGTTTTCTTGCTAGCGCGAGTATCTAATAATTTACCGTCTGCGAGGAAGTCCATCAAGTACCCGGAATGTCCCGTGGTCTTATGAAGTCCACTTACTGATATCCCATTTA
>JASFCW010000365.1:0-12152 GCA_036936985.1 Crucibulum cyathiforme
TGACATGGTTCTTTCGGCTGGCCGGTCTGACGCAATTGTCGGCGTGACTTCTGTCGTGTTGTCCTGAAAGATAAAAATTGTCAACAATGGGTAAATATAGATCGAATTGGGGGTGTTCCGTTGTCCTGCTCACCGTCAAGAAAGTCGTTCAAACAATGGTACGTTACTATCTTCAGTGGTGTTCTATTCCCCTTAAGGCCGCTCTTCGCCACCGAAATTAGATATTCTAAATCTGGAAAGTTCTGGTGAGATGACAGCTCATTCAATTACAGGAAACAGGAAGAAGTATCGTATCCTAGATTTCAATATCTTGCACTGATCGTTCTGATTCACTCGCATTCGCGCAAACCTGGTTGAGCGGGGCGCGCCGCGGCGGTGCATGTGCAGTTGACAGGATCACTGATTGGCGTTGAACAAGTTTGAGCTGACAGAACCTGCTAAAAGACACGAGCTACAGTACATGGTGAGCACTGGCTGGCCAGTCTCTCCAAGGGTTTTAGCCGCAGTTGCTGTACTAAAGGTCACTGCATTTGGAAGCAGCAAACAGTAGACTTGAATATGAATCTGCGGAGAATTCAAGCGATAGCCTACAGGGCAAGCTGCATACAAGTGAAGCATTCATCTCATTCTGAAGTAAATGCAGATGCGGGTGGCCCCTCGAGATATCTGCGTTGCTGGGCGGCGTGAACGATTCTCCGAAGTGACCACCCCACACCCACTGTTCCAACACTAGCGAGTGTATCCGTCGTTCCATGTCGTGATAGCCAGGAAACACGCAAATGCTCAAGCTTTCATGATGCAACCGTCGTCGATGAAAGACACCCCATCTGCCAGTGGGTGCAGAGCTACACTGTCGTGAGGGATATATCAGTTGATCCCAGAAGTCTAAGGGCGCACAATCTGAGTGCCCGCCCGTATAATTCAGATAAGTTTGAGGTCTGTGTACCGCCGATAACGTTAAATGGTGGCGAACGAAGAGCGAAGGAGCTGTGATAGGGTCACAGAAGAGCGCTCCACCGACCGGGAAATCTCGCTCACGTGACTGACTGTCGACCATGCTCAGTAATGACTAGAACATTAATTTGCAAAAGTGTTTGGAACGGACTCGCTGTCAATCCTCGACATCCCCCAAAAATGGTATCTACCTATGTCAAATACAGGTAGTACTGCCTTCGTGAATCGACCGTGGTCCGTTGGCAATACCCGTCTGACAAAACCACTTACATGTGCTCTGTTCTTCCTTAGACAAAGCTACATTCCGTTGGGATCATTTCACGTTTTCCAGATGCGTGGATTCCGAACTGCTATCCAGAATAATCATAATAAGAATAGCTCACAAAGTAGTAATGAAAATACAGGCAGCATGAGGACCAAGTAGACCGAAAGTAGAGCCTGACATCTGCAATGATCGTCAGCATTAGAAGAACTTGCCGAAATCATAAGCCTCTTCATTGCCACCCGCAGCTGCAGTGACTTTGCTCTTCTTCGCTGCCATGTTGGCCACCTTGGCATCTTTCACATTCTTCACCGCAGTCATAGTCTTTGCTGGCACAGCTTTTGACTTTAGTGCCGGTGCGGCAGCAGTTTTCGAAATGGGCTTTTCACTTTCTATTTCCTCCTCTTGCGCAGCAGCCCTCCCTTTCAGAGACCCAGCTTTACGCGCTTGCTTTGAGGATTTGGGGTCAGCCGCAAATGAGACCTTTTTTCTGGGAAGAGCTGGGGTAGGCTCTGCACCGCGTTTACGTTTTTGTTTGTTCGATATGGGGGCAGGAGCTGGCGTAGCTTCATCCTCTTCATCTTCATCCATCTCTGCGTCTTCATCCTCGTCCTCTTCAGCCACATCAACCTCCATGTCACCCTCGTCCTCTTCATCTTCTTTGTCGCTGTCCTCTTCATCTTGAAGTGCAGCCCACAGCTCCTCAATGGCCGCCTTGCGTTCTTCCAGGGCACCCGCGGTGAGCTTTACCAGTCCTTTAGACTTGCGCATCTCCTTCCTCGTTGGCAGAGCAGCAAGAATAGCCTCATCCCCTTCATAGAGGTCCGCATCGAGGGACGTCGCGGTTGACGCACTCGGCGGCGCGGTCGTGAAACGTGCGAACCTGCCAGTGTTCCAGTCTTTGAGGACGATGCGCGCTGCACCTGTCAGGTCCAGCTCTCCTTTCTGTAACAAGAATTAGGTCAGCCAAGCTATCGCAAGGAGAAAAGAGTAATTAAGCGGACCTTCTTAATGAGCTGATTTGAGCGCGCCACTCCAGAAAGAAAAGATGTCGAGTCGCCCCTGGCGAATGCAGGCAGGCTGTAAAGCAGCATAAGATCTTCCGTATTTGCACGCGACACAAGTTGAGCGACTGAAACAGCATTTAGTACTGGCACAGAGTGAGATGGTAAGGGAATACACACCAGGTGGTGCCGGATCCTTCAAACGATCAATTCTGCCTTTACTCCGTAGAAGGATGTCGCGCGCGCGAATTTCATCGAGGTTCTCCGCCTCGTCGTCTGTAGCCCATGATAGTCCAGGGGTATCGATAAACAGGATATTTTTCTTCCCTGCCTCAAGAGTAACCTCTTGGGGAAGAGTAGTGGTAGTGGGCCCTCTTGACGAGGACGCTAGTGAATACACGGGTAGAGCAGCTTTGCGGAAAATGGAGTTGACGAATGCACTTTTTCCGGACTGTGAAATGAATCTAAGAATGGAGAACACAGATGATACGAGAAAAACGTACGTTGGTGAAGCCCACAACAGCCACGGTAAGCGGCTCCTTGCCCTTCTTCGCCTTTGCACATTTGCTGAGGTAAGCAAGTATCGAGTCGACGCCAACGGCATCATCGACCGGAATTTTGGCCTTTCCTTTACCCTTACCCTTGAGTGGGATGGTAGGCTCAGGTCCGGCAGGGAGGAAAGACGTCGCAGAGCGGAACAGGAACGTCGGGTGTTGTGTCCTGAGATGTGTGCTCCACGAAGCCACACATTCGTGGGGACAAGTATCTACACATAGTATTAGTTATATATTAAGTGTGAAAGATATGAACGTACCAATTTTATTCAACACCAACACCGTCTTCTTCTTCCCAGCCAACGCCAGATCCTCCAGATGCTTGCTCCGGTACGACAGAGGATCCCGTGCATCCAGAACTTCCACCATCACATCTGCTTTGTCCAGCACCGACCTCAGCGTTGGGAGGTCGCGGTTGATCAGGACCGGGACTTCCTCTTCCTCTTCCTCCTCCTCCACCTCTTCTACAGCAATCGGCCGCTTCTTCAGAGTAGCAGTGATGAGCTTAGCACTCAGGCTAGCAATACCATCTGCGCCGACATTGAGCTTCTTGCCTACTGGAAGGTTACCCTGCGACTGTGCCTCTGTCTCGACCTCGACCTCCTCAGCTTCAGCCTCAGACCCAGACTCGGCATCAGCTTCAGGTTGATGCTTCATCCTGGCGGTCTTTTTCTCATTCTTCCGGCGTTGCTTTTCTTCCTCAGCCTGAGAATATACATACTGTAAGGATTGATGTCAAACATAAAAGCAATATCACTCACAATCCGCCTCTGCTCAGCAACTTCAGCTAAAATTTGATCCTTGTATGGGAACTCGCCGGGGATTCCAGGATCCTTTTTATGTTCTACAAAGGCCCGTCAGTCCCTTCCAAAGCACACAGAAGCCTTGAATACCCACTAGACTTCCATTGCGGGTTTTTCTTCGCTGCCTTCGCCTTTTTCTTCCTGCTTTCCTTAATTTTGTGTTCGAGTTTTTTACGGTCGTTCGTCGACGCGCGATTACTGGTCTCTGACCAACAATAGGTTAGACTTATAGCACGAATATAAAGCCAATACGTACTTTTCCTTATTCTAGGCATGTTGGAATGTAATAGAAAGAGTAGAGGGCAGTAAGCGTCCTTAAGCCTCACGAATCAAAAAATCGGAGGGCCTCTAACCGTGAGAACCATGTCGGAAATATCCCACGCGCATTCCAACCATTGGAATGCCCTGTAACGCCCTTAACGCCGAGTAGGCATTGTATTGCGTTGTGGCTAAACACAAAAAGTGTTGGAACGCTTGATGTAGCGCCCGTTGTAGCCGACGTCACAACACTGTCATTGGTATTCCAACCGGCCCGTCCCGTTACAATCAAAATAAGAAATCATTAGTACCATTGTTATAGTACATTGATTACTATTGAAACGAATTTCGAATTCATTGATACTACCCTGATTATATAATTACTGTGAATTCATGGTTGCTCATAAAGTTAGGCTTCATCAGTGTTCGAACGCGGGACCTTACCATTACTTACTTATTTACTTACTTTTACTTACTTTCGCGAGACTTACCACTAGGCTATACAGTCATATGAGTATCAACCGCCACTGTTATTGTCCACCAGCAGGCTAGTGCCAGTAAGCTACAGTGCCGCATTCGAGTTCAATTGATATTTTACACTGAACTTAAGCATATGCATGTGTAACATTAATAACCATCTATATAGTTCAATTTACTAAAACTAATTACTTCCGGCTTCGGCCAGAGCGACGAACCGGCACATTCACATTGGTGTCGACAGGAGGCAGATTTGATTTACCCTTCCTTGCCTCGATAACTGGAGTGGCCGGCGACAGTTGGGTAGTATGAGAGCTCATAGAGCTCGCCTGATCTCTGGAATTGGTGCCGAAGTTACCAGTCGGCATGAGAGAGTCGGCATTGGATGCCACTGGCACTGGTGATGTTGAGATCATGAATGAAGGGTTTGCATCATAATGTAACGGAGTAATGCTCTCTGAGTCATCTAATCAATAACATAGATTAATAAACTTTTGATAACATATAGTGCAAGTTACTCACCATTGCTGTTGATATATACAGCATCCAATCCAAGCACGAGTGCTCCTTCAACACCACTGCTATCATCATCTGACATGATCACATTGGTGGACGAAGCTCCCACACCAGAGGTACCAAACACATGCTCGTTGTAAAAGTTGAATAAAGCATCACCTTCGGGTGTACCAATGCTCTTGATTATGATTTCTTTATATTGTTGAAAACGACGTTCATATTCAATCTTTGAGATGGCACCAACCATCTCAAATCTAATGTCTGGTGAGTGCAAAAAGATTGCCTACAACAGAAGTATATAGGATAACAGAGGAATGATGGCAAACAAAAATAGCGTACCAGGATAGCACTCAATGCAATTACTCCTGCTGTCACTTTTTTGACACCCCAAAGGACGCCGAGAGTTGAATGTGCAGGACGCTTGCTTTGTTTGATGCTGGATGGACCAAAAAGTATGCTTCGAATAATCTGATTAAAACATGTAAGTGATCTGTACTAGACTGTGTAGTCAAATTAAATTCGTACCAGGGCCAGCTCCATGCGCATAAGAAATTTTGAATTATCCTTATGCCCGTTAGGATACAAGATAGGCATAAACTTCGAGTATTTGGTGTTGGGGCCAAACTTAAGCAGCTTCTGAAAGTCTTCAACTTTGGACCGATCAAATCCACTCTCATAGAGCTCTGCTTGATGCTTAAAAATTAAGGTTGCTGTTTCATTGCGTAGCTGATGGATTATTGCACGGCGAGAAGCTGATAAAGATTTTAAAAACTGGAATAATAATCAGAGATACCGACAAAAAAACAGATTTATATGACAAAACTTACAAGGGATCTGAAATGGCCTGTGTTTCGGAGTAGTTCATGCAATCCTGACTCAACAAATTCGTAAATTTCAGCAATAGCGCACTGGTCTGCAAATAGAGCCGAAGAGTATCAATTAGGATCAAGAGACTGGGCATTGACCGGCCTTGCGACACCAAAGGAAGACTCTTTGGCAAATGGGTTATACATTACCCCAAATTTGCGACCAAGTAGAGCAATTCTATCATTGCTTTTCTGTAGTGACGTAGGAACGTTGGATCTTGCATTATTCAAGTTGGTCTTGCTACTCTTCGTGCTCAGTACTTCTAGTTCAGAGACGCGCAGCTTAAACTTCTGAAGCTCTTTTCTAGTGGCAGCGAGCTCGAGCTGAAGTGCTTGTGTTGCCTGCATTTATTAAATCAGTCAGTCTATTCTCGAATGAAAAAGGCAATAAAACGGTGAGATTAATCAATGATAAGAGTTAACTCACCTTACGGTAGTCTTCAACTGTTACTGCAGCAGAGATGGAGCTAAAGTCTGCACTGAGACTGGTGTTCCAGCTCATTGTCAGAGCTATCAATCTGATTTTCACCAAATAGAATATCTTCGCCAGTAGACTTGATACCGTCAGCAGAGGTAGTGACATGCTGATGAATATAATGCATATTTGAGAGTGAAGTGTGGATTCAATGCGAAAGATAGTGCAGATATGGGTGACGACGGTTATCACCACTGGCAAGTTTGAGCCATTTAATACTGTTTGCTCAATCAATGCATGTATTTAATAAAATGCACATTATTAACTACTACACAGTCTAGTAATCTAGGCAGTATTTAATTTGCCATAGTGTCGCACCATAACTGATGAGTCTGTATGAACACGTTCAAAAATTTAGGTATTAATTAGCACGTAATGTGATAGGTGTATGTAAATAGAACGTTGCTAGATAACACATGTTTGTAATAAGATTGGCACTGGCTAGGGACATCATAGCCATAGCATCGCATAATACATGACTCTGAGCCAATGTTCACAATATTTTAGGTATTACTGTTGGAGTATGAGCATTAAGATTACATGCGAGCACGATCCAGACTCTGCCTGCAGTCGTACTTACATTTTTGTGGCTGCTTTATCATTTTGATGTGTATCTAATTATGTAGATACTTCGCATTTAAGTAGAATACTTGTACACTATTATGTACTTCTCTGTTGACGAGCCTTACTGGGCTCTGTACACAGAAACTTGCCTGCAGGAACACTATGCGATCAGCTAGGATGGTTCGGAACACGTCAGGAAGCATCAGAACGGCACGGAACATTTGTTCGAGCTCGGAACAACGGATTCAATCACGGGGATAGTCCATTTTCTTGATTTGATTAGTATTTTTCGCATTTTATTCATCTATGTACTTATTTGAGATAGGATCCATGGGATTCAGTGCGCAGAAGACATTTCTTGTGTTCCCTATGAATCAATAGAGTCCCCTGAGCGAGTCTGGTGTCTACAGATGCTCAAATGTTCATTCTACTTCAATATTTTACATTTTATTTCGACTTTACTCCTTTCTGTTGAAGAACATTCTTATTTACTTAAAAACATAGGTTTTAGTTTCGTCTTTCAGTAGTTCATAACACCCACTTCCCCTCCTCATCCTCTGTACTCAATAGCTACATCCTCCAGTCCGTTACTTGGATTTTACGAAATATATTCAAGAGTTTTGGACCTCAGGTGCTCAAAAATCGTCCTATTCACCAAATCGCGACGCTTTCGACGACGACAAAACCAAACGACTTCGGTCTTTTTGCATTGTCTAGGTCACCTTCCTATCTTTCCACGCGATTTTGTTTCATATCTTTAGGTTCTTTTATCGTCGAGCTATCTTAGTTGCGATCGGGAGACTATTTTAGCATATTTCCAGCATTTCTCCTCACCCTCTATCATCTCTGTCGTGCCCGTCGTGCACTCGTCGTCTCTTCCGTCGGTCTATCAGTCAGCAATCCACCCAGTCTTTGTCTTACGGTTCCCATCGCTCCATTTTCCATTCAGTTCTCTTGATATTTCGTCACTCTCTCAGCCATTCAAGCCCCAGGTTGTTAGGAACGAAGTGAGGCCACCTCGTCACTTATTTCTTTCGTTTTCTAGGTATACAGGTATTCTAGAGATTAAATATTATATTCCTACTCTCTAGCCAGTATCTAGGTTGACACTATTTCAAAGCTTGCCTCTGACAAGTTTACCAAGTGGTGGGGCCAAACATTTACTTCGCTTATTTTAATATAAACAGATCCTCCCGGTACATCAGCTAGTAATATAGAAAATATTCGCTTCATAGAAATACAAACAGTACCTTAGGATACCAAAAGAAATATAAGATGCAAGAGTCTTCATGTGATTCCTAACAAGTGTTGCCCTACTGGATATAATGTACATAATTAGGCGAGAGGGACCATCACAACCGATTAAAGTTCTGATGCTCACGCAATATAGCTCAACCATTTGGCAGTACATATATAGCATGCAAAAAATCACATTTACATGATCATCTGTACATTTACTGTCTGTACTAGTCTGTTGCAATGTCATGCTTCCTCAATATTTTTTCTACTCTGAGAAACATATCTGTATCAATTACATCAATGACAAAGAAATCGCCATCTTGTTCAAAACCTGGAGTTAGACATGCACCTCACTTGATGGAATGCAGGGAGAAAATTCTGCATTTATTTGAGGTTGAGCATGGAGGCGGAGGAAGCCAAGATCTTTCTCTTTTTGGGTGAGAGGACCAATTGCTGCATCCAGGGGAAGAACCAATGCAAGTGGATGCATAGTATTTTCAATCTCAATGGTGAATATATAAAGCAACTGCCCAAAAATGTCACCACCTTGTGTGTTAATGATGATGTAGTCATAGCAAGGAGATTTGTAGAAAGAGGGGCTGCAACAGAGATAATCTGTAGTGACTTGCCATGTCACTTTAGATGTAAAATTGACTTTTAAAAATCTGTACTCAGTCACCTTATGGTGATGTATTTATATAAGGATAATGATTAAGTAACTTCAAGAGAAGACTCACCAGTTCATCCTTTTTAAGCTTAACTGGTGGGTGTCCAGTACTGATTGCAGGTAGATATTCATTCAAAAATTTTGCAAGCTTTATTCGAAACCGAATATAACCTTGATCTGAAGATTTTTTTGATAATTCCAGCATGTCAAGTGAGCATTCCTTTTGCTTTGACCCAAGGTAAATATTTCCAATTATTTTGATGATAGGTTCCCTGTGATCTGTTGTAGACTCTGTTTCTTCATGCAATTGATTAATGTTGTTCCGGATGTACTTGGCTATGAACAGGTGGTGATCAATTTTTAAAATCTGAATGCATTTATTTAATAATAGTGTTACATCACAATTATATATAGACAGACATACCTGACTTGCAACATCTTTAAAATTGGTGTTAAATTGATATGAATCCTTCAGTGGCCCATGCATCTTTTCATTTTGATTAGTGCTGAAACCTCGGCTAACACCTTTTGCAGTAATATCATCAAATACATGGTGATTGCTATGCATTTTAATGAACTGCCAATTCTTTGGAAGAACATCTTTTGTAGCTTCAGCATATTGCTATTAGAATAATTAGTTTCTAATATACCAATAAATAAAATCTTGTAACACATACAATCATGAGGTTAGTAAATTCCTTGAGTGCATTTTTGCCAGCAGCAAGAGTTTTTTCAGTATGAAGATCCAGTGAGGCATATATATCAAGTTTGATATAGCTCCGTAAGCAGCATAATAACAAATAACCATGGGGTGTTACTGATTTCTCAAGAATATTGTGCAACACATAAGGTGCAAGCTGAATGATAGTATAAACATTTTAATTCATAAGTAATTAAAATGAAATCAAACCTTTGTAATGTCCTCCCACTTTGTAGCATCAGCAAAGTGCATATCAAATACTTTGTCAAAATGGTTGAGGTCACACCAATGTGGAAGAGATTTCATTCTATAATAGAGTTGATATTATTATTTTTTCAAGATATTATGAGTTACTGACTGGTCATCAACCTTCTGTTGATCACTACATTGAAAGGGCTCATGTTTGAGAAACTCCTGTAGTTCTGGCCAAAGATGTTTTCCACCAAGTCCTGCAGAGTGACTGTGTAGCCGATCCCATGAGATTGTGGCATGGGGATCAGAATGAGCAATCTCCCAAAATGCATTCTGAAGTATGTTTGTTAATTAATATATTCCAGTAGACATGAGATGTACTTGCAGTAATAGGTCAAAGACCTTTTTTCTTCAGGATTTCTTCATGTACTCCACTTGTGCTTTGTAAGCAGTCAAAATTGTTACTGATGTATCTTCTTGAGTTTGTAGTGGATGAACAATATGAATGGGAGATAGGAGCTCATTTCTAGGAACAAGACAGACTGGACATGAAGCAAGGCCTCCTAATCCACGAATGTTTGCCATGACACATCTGTACATATCAAATTATAAATCAATAAATTAGAATTGAGATAAGCACATACTGTTCTTCATAATCAGCTGAAAGTATGATAATAAATGGAAATAGAAGGCGGATAATCCCATCACCACAAAGAATAGAACATCCTATCTTTGAGAATAATTTAATTGTTTCAAGAAGCTTCCGAAAGGATTCATGCCAAACAGCTTGTTTAAAATCAACAAATCCAGGCTTTGACTTCTCATCTTCTGTCTCTTTTACCTATAATCCAGAAGTTAGCATATCAATATTGCATATAAGATAGACAAACTTACAATGGGTAACCATCCAACAACACAACCACCACCAATTCCCTCACCATTGCATAAATGTGCTGGAAGATTTGCACAGTGAGCAACAATAGGATATCCCATTGCAGTACCAAATGATGATAGCTTTGTTTTATCTGCATATAAAATGAGACCTAGAGGTTTGCCATTGGAAGGCAAATTTGACTATATTCAAGGCATATATATAAGACTAAAATCAAATAAAAAACAAAATCCACACACCTGAACCTCCCAGAAATGATTTGCTGTCCATGGCTCATCAAAAAACCGAATGAATGAGTTGTCTTGATATACAAAGAGCTGTTGAGCATCCCACACAAAATGTGGGGCTAAATCTACATCTGAAATTAAATCTGACAGCCAATTCCACAAAGGTCGGCACCAAAAGTCAAATTTCTGCTCTTCTTGCTTATATGGAACAGCCACAGTATGGTGAGTGAACTATAATAAAAAATATGTCATTGAAAAATCTCATGGAAGAAAGTATATACATACAGGTGTTAACATACCAGATGTATCAGCCATTTCCCAGAGTTTTTGAAGCTCAACATTGCTTTGAATTGTCAATTCATCCTTTTTATCAATGCATGTATGCATTAGCTTCAACAATGAGTCAATTTGCCTGTGGTTGAGAGAAGCATCAAGTACAAATTCTGCAAACTTAAAATCAGCTTCTGTATGAAATGGAGCCCATGGTTTTTCATTTGTTTTCTGTGTTGAAGATTTATTGACATAGCATCTGTAATCTTCAAGTGCATCAAGCTGTGGCTTTAAACCAGAACTTGGATGATATTCAGTGTGTATATCATATTCCTGTGGTTTTTGTGCAGTATATGTTGGGTTATGAGATATTGGACCTGTGATATGTGGGTATAAAGAAAGAGAGAAATAGAAAGACTGACTCACTTGCAATTTGACTGACACTTTCATCTGCAGGGAAACTGAGAAGGTCTTGTTGAATTGCATCCAAGTCATGGTTGTGATTAAGCTCAGAAATATAGGCTAATTGCATTATGAGTAATGGTACTTAATATTCAACAATTATTCACCACAACTGACCTGTTGTTGAGCTCTGAGTATTGATTGGACCTTTATCAATACTAAATATTGGGTCCAGTGCTTCTGAATAGCATGCACATTAATCAATAATTCATTGTAATAAATGAATCATGTAAAAATACCCTGCTGTCCTCTTTCTGCTAGAGCTTGGACATAGTTCAAATCAAGTTTGTTGTCTTCATATTTCTTTTTGCAGGAGTTATAGTGAGAGGGAAACCCCTTGATTTTCCAGGGCTTGTTGCAAATTGTACACATTTTATGCGTTTTGGGGTCAAAATTTGATGTGGATGGTGCCATGATCAGGTTTTGTTTATATACATGCAGCAAATGTAGAATATGTAGAAGAGCGGAATGAACAAACATCGAATTCACTAATTATGATCCATATCGATTGTAAGATCAGTGTGATTGTACTTATTTGTAGGCAAAATCGGCATGTTCCGATGCCAGCTGGAACATCCTGGATACTGCGAACACATTGGAACGCGTATTCCAACTTCGCTTGGAACGCCGGACCGTTGGAATGGCCCTGGGAAATTTCCGACACACCTTCTTCATTTAACTTCAGTACGATATTTTTGGAACAGCCATCAGCCTAGACGCAGTGTACAGGAGATCTAATACGAAGTCAAATTTCACAAGGCACTGTGACA
>JASFCW010000366.1:0-12127 GCA_036936985.1 Crucibulum cyathiforme
TCTTGTTGTCAAACCAATCCTCAATGCACTTGGTTTTTCGGTAAGTAATCCAATCATTTACGTGCCAGAAAAGCTAAATTTTTTAACATACAAAAAGGAATCAAGGTCTACTCCACAACGCATCTGGTGGTGTGCAACTGGGCCACTTGCATTCTTACCCATACATGCAGCAGGAATATACGATGAAATGACCTCTGGAGTAGCGTCCGCTCTCCCCGACTTTGCTATTTCCTCATACACACCTACCATTGGAGCGCTCTCTGACAGATTAAATAAACCTCAAACGAACACCACTAAAGGGAAAGCCAGGCTTTTTATGGTTAGCCAGCCGGACGGCACGCGAAATCATCCTTCTATCCCAGGGGCAAGACGGGAGGTGAAGGCAATTAAACAATTACTGAAAAACGCCGATGTGGACTTTCTACTTCTGGAAAGTGGTGATGCAACTGTTAATCAGGGGTTAGTAAATATGGAGAGTCACAGCTGCGTTCACTTTGCGTGCCATGCCAGTCAGAATACGCAGGAACCTTTGAAGAGTGGTTTTGTGTTTTACGACGGCCGACTTGAACTGTCATCAATTATTCAAAAGAGATTAATGGGAGTCGACCTTGCCTTTTTATCTGCGTGCCAGACAAGTGCTGGAGATGAAAAGCTTTCTGAGGAGGCCGTTCATCTTGCAGCAGGAATGTTGGCAGCAGGTTATAGAAGCGTGATAGCCACTATGTGGTCCATTAATGATCGATATGCACCGGATATCGCTGAGGCCTTTTATGCAGACCTCCTGGAGGGGGCTAGAGGTTTGAGCAGTGATAATGCTGCGCAAGCCCTTCACCATGCTACACAGAAGTTTCGGCAGAGCCTTAATGAGACTAAACAAGATCTCGAATCATCCTTACTTGTTTGGGTTCCATACGTACATTTTGGATTATAACTTTGGGACAAAGCATGTGGACGTATCAAGGAGTGTTCGTTGGGTGCAACGTCGAGCAGTGTGCGGGGACAGGATGGGTATTACCACAAAGGGAGGCGGTTGGGTGAAATGGCGGGTGAGAACTCATGGTGATCTGGAGTACTGTATCTCTGCCTAGGGGTTAAATTGAATGAAATTCGTCTCTCGAATTACGAGATCAAGCGGACTACATGCGCTACTGTGAGCTGCTACGTTAACTCAAGTTGGCGTTTGTATGAGAACTTGATTTTATTATACCATCTACCTACCTAGGATCGATCGGAGGTAAACAGAATTAGACCGAAGGACAAGCTTCAACCTTCGAGCGTTACGCCCTGATCGTATTAGTAGACCGGCCGGTGAGCTTGACGTAGATGGGTAATGCATCAGTGCTAGAAGCTGAGCACCCGCGCGTTGGACAAAGTCGCTAGTGGTTAAAGGAGATGGCCGTCCACTGTCGCCCAATTTTGTGAGTGCTAGAACAGAGGGTGTGTAAGTATCAGCTCTGGGGAAATGACGTACAAAAAACATTGGCTATCGGAGGCTGTACAGGTTTGGGCAGAATTGGACGCACTTCTGAACCGCATAGCCAACAGCGTCAAGACAAGGAAAAGACTTTGCCAAATCGCGGATGTTGTTGATCCACGAGGAGTCCTTGTTCCAACGAACCTCTTATCTCCTGCTGAATTAGCGACTCAGAACGGATACCTTTGAAAGGGAGAAGCAAGACAGAGTAGTATAAGTACCAGCGAGCGATGCATACAGAGTAACGAATAATTCAAGGGAGACTGCCAAAGTCGTTGAAAGGGAGAGTTCGGCTAAACGTGCTACTCACAAGATTTACAGTTCAGCATGAACGCACTATACGTTCCATTGGGGAGCACCGTCTCTGTGCCCGCAAGTCAGTTTGGTGGATCCGCTCAAGGGTAGCCTGATGATGAATACTTGACAGTCTGAAGAAGGGGCAGTATAGGTATCCGTTAACGACGGGCGCAAATAATGCAGTACTTACAAGAGAATCTCAAGAGCTGTTAAAAAACACCCGGACCCATGGTCAGATACTAGTCCCGCTCCAACGAATCAGAAAACGTTATGAATACATCGCTTCAAATACCTATGAATAGCGGATATTTAGTCCATTTGATGTACCCTCTCCGAGCTGTGAAGGCTAACATCTTCACGTCACGGTACAGCTACCTATCACTAGGCTCGATCTACTCATCCATAATCCCGCAGCCGTTGCATTCAGTATTCGCGTCCATAACATAGATAATCCACGAAGCCTGCGTCGGACCTCATACATCCTACGGTGAATAGACTGGGACCAGATGACAGAGTGGCGTGAACCACGCGTTGAGACCAATGTCGTAAAGTTCTGGTTGCCGTCGGATAGCTGAACGAGTAGCATTGATAGAGTACACTAAAGGAAAGCGAACTGATTGATGTTGTATGCTAAGAAGAACGGTGATGTGCTGGAGATCACACTGAGTTCGTTGTGTGGTATTCACGATAAGCCAGACGATTCGTGCTCAGATCAGCACCCCGTCACTGCATGTGATCAAAACGAACAGATTAGTAAGTATAAAATCACGGGAGATAAAAGACGAGGCACAAAAATGCAATGATAGCCAGTAAGGAAAGCGCTACAGTGGAAATTCAACCAATGCATGACAGTAGGACATACCCAGATTATAAATTCTCATCTCAGCATAAGCCCTCGAGATCTCGCACTCGGTGTGTCACGCCTCGGAACGAACCAACACGAGGTAGTATTGTTGTATGTGTAGATGAGATACTTCGTGCCGGATGCGTACTACGCGTTCACGAATATCAGCTTCCAAGAAAGCGGGCCATATGAATCAAAGATCAGGTTCAGTATTTGCAGGGGATGACCTGGAAGGGGCAAGTCAGCGAGTGAGTCTACGCCAGTGACAAAAAGGGGGAGTCGGAGCAGAACTCGAAACGAGGGGGAAAGAAGAGAAGATGGACTGAGTGAAGGAGGAAAGGACACTCACGGACGGAGCTGCGACGAATGGCCGCCGGAGCGCTTCCTGCAGTTAGTTGCGTGGGGCAGGTAGGAGTAGCACTTGCAGCAGATCTGCTTGTCGCGGTTGTATTTTGAGGCGAGCACCTTGAGGGAGAACTCGATGATGCCGCCGCGGAAGCTAACGAACAAGGTGAAGCGTCAGCATACCAGACCGAAAGGAACACTCTAGGAACTAGCACACACTGCAACGCCAAATGAAGCGTACTCTCCTTCTGGATGTTGTAGTCACTGAGGCCGCGTCCATCCTCGAGCTGTTTGCCGGCGAAGATGAGATGCTGCTGGTCGGAGGAGATGCCCTCCTTATCCTGGACCTTGGCTTTGACGTTATGGATGTTGTCAGACGACTCGACCTAGAGGGTGATCGTCTTCCTCGCGAGGGTCTTGACGAAGATTTACATCCGGAGCAAGGTTAGCGTTCGGTACTAGACGACGGCAAGGAGGATGCAGACGAAGGACCACATAGAGAACGTATCTCCAGCGTGCATCCCAACCAACGACGCCAATGACAACGAAGTAGCTACTCACCGTGACTAGTTGACTTGTGTTACCAGCCTTTGCATTGTGGGAATATACGGAGAATTCCGCTATCACTTTCTTGAAGTTCCTTTTGAGGAGCGTTTTCCGACCTGCTCTTCCTTCCTTCTTCCAATGAACGTGAGTATCTGGTGACTATCCCCTCTAGATTTCTCCCTCCATAGTCGCCCTCAACTCCAAAAGATGACTAAATTACTCGTACAAACTCAGCTCACTTCGATTCTCCCTCTTAATAAGGGGGTTATGAGGAGAATACGAATCAACTGCTGATCCCTTCCGTCTTTCATTTTGCATGTTATGAACCTTGCGCCGGACACCATGCTAACTACACGCTCTCTTAGTGGCATTTCCTTTATTTCTTAGCGGTATACTACCTCTCCTCTGCCCTCAAGCCGTCTGCTCCTTCGCGTCCGCTCCTCTACATACCACCCTTCCTCCGCTCAACTTCCTTCTCGACTACGTCGGAAGCATCCACGTCACCATTAGGTGAATACCCTTTCTCATACACACCTCCCTTTCCTAGATGCTGCCATATATAAGCTGCGACGAGCCTCGGCGTGATGGGCTAATTCTTTCGGGAACCATTCAAGTCTCTGATCCCCACTCCCTCTCCTTTTTCCTTTCGCCGTCATCCATTACCAGCTCTTTATGCCAATGATTCTCCTCGACAGGTCCGTATCGTATCTGTCTTGTCCTTCCTCCCACCACTCGACTACTTGTCGTCGTACTAAGATACTTCCCACACATTCCATTTATCTTTATATCCACGATGGCAATCTATTATGTTATGTCTTCGCTGCAGCTCTTTCCTCACATACGCGTAGTAAGCGTATATGAATACACTTCTTCGAATGTCTCGTATATCTCTTGACTCCATCTCGATCGCAAGGTATACATTCCATGCTTCGTCTCTCATGTGCCCAAACATCAAATTTCAGGATGATCGCTAAACTACCCAGCCTGGTACTTTTAGGAATTACAGCACACAATGAATGGTTATTCAATAATGTTCACTTTGAATTGCCCGTTCCTTCTTTTTCTTCTTCCTTTCATCTTGCCGTCATCCATTACCAGTTGTGCTCATGACTCTCCACGTTAAGTCTATAATACTGTTTATGTTTCCGTCTCTCCTTCCTCTCATCACTCGACTACTCGTTGTCGCACTTAGTAGACACATCCCGTAGTACAACAAAACTATTAAGGAGAAGGAGCACAATGCTAACCAGAAAAGAGAAAAGGACATCATCAAGTGTACTCTAGTACCACAACCACCATAAAAATTAATTCTATCAAACTAAACTACATACACCAGTAGTAACTAGTAAGGTAGAATAACTACAACACCTTTGCCCTCTTGCCAGGATATCCGATAGATTGCTGGTTAATTGCCGACGATCCTAAAATGATCATCTGGCGTGAAAAACGTAATAACTCTTTTCAAAACTCTCCATATAAAAATCTAGAACCCACGAACTTTCTGGAAGTAGAAAAAGAAGATCTGTGGTCCTCAATTTTTTGAACAATAGTTCTACGACACGTTATTAGCTTACCGAATGAAATTGAATGTTTGTCAGTATTTGTCACACGAAACGCGTTGGGCCTGTACTAGTTATTTACAAGTTATTCTACAGACTTCCCGAATGAGAAATATAGACAATTGAGAAGCTGAATGCCATGTATTATTGGATATGTTTCTGAGAATGACACGGAAATCAAGACTTACTTTCCCGGATTCGTCACCCGAGAATCATTTCGAGCATTAATGCCTGCCTCAATGACCAAGACAGTACTATAATTCTAGGATTCTCTGTGAGTCTATTGGCGATTGTTAAACCTTCGAAATCCATCAGAATAAGCTGAATGGCCTTTGGCATTATTAGATTCTGCACCTACTGTTCCACCCCCGACGATGACATAGTCAAATGATTGATGATCAACGGTGCTGCCGTCGCTGGTGATATTGAGTGCCGAGTATCGCACAGTATGGAAGAAAAGACACGGAAAAAACACCGACAGCTGCATTGCGAGTGGAAAATATATGAGGATTATATACAAGCGCATCAACCAATTCCATGTCTTTTAAAGGACTTATAACGGCTAAATAGATCATACGAACAGTGTTCAACTAAGACAAATGAAACTTTACCTTTGCTCCTTCCAGCCAGGAGGGATTCATTTAGCATACGCCAATACAAGCCGAGGTTTGGCCAAAGTGGGCTTCTACCGAATTGATGTGAATAAAGCCGAGACTGCGTTTGATATTAGCCCGCATCTAAGCCCAGCCTCGCAAGACAAAATAACTAACACCACGAAGATTGCAGTTTACCAGTGGAAATTAAATATTGGGTAGGCTGAAAGAAATCTAATAAAGATGGACAATTGTCGGAGCATTAGATGAACGGATATACGATGATATCAGCTTTGAAGAGCATCGGCCGCGATGATCACACAGCGTCAAACCATTTGGCCCCATCAACACATAAAACAACAAGCTATGTAGGTGCGCTCGTGGTCTCGAGTTCCCGGTGACTAGTACGCTTGTTAACGTTTTTCTCCAAGTCCCGAGCCAGGAGTCACATATGCTATATAGAGTATCATCGGACCATCTATCAAGATTCAAAGCCATGGGATTATTTATGGGCTCTTATTCATCAAATTGCGGTCTGGTGATCCACGCTGTGTAATCAGCCTCGAAGCATTGAATGGATTAAGCCTTCAAGGGGTGTCATTGTCGACTTTAGAAGAGGAACGTTTGCCACGTCCACAACGATTTTACGCATGAGTGCGTCTATCTTACTACTAGTAGCAATCACAATCAAAACCGACAAGCAGACCAGTTCTTATATCAGTAGGCCCGATCTAATCCCTCAGGATCGGATGGTTGAAATGCCTTGCTATTCATCCGGAATCTTTGATCAACCATGAACTTGATGGCATTCATCGTGATCTACCAGAACTTATGATAAGCGCACAACGTGCAAGCTATTAGTATGAACTGATTCTATTGATTCTACTACTATTCACCCCTTGCCATTGGCCCCAGTATGGACACGATGGCAGCGAATTTGCTCGACCAGCTCTATCAGTTACTAATGGATGCAAGAATAACCGATTACTTTATAGGTTCGGTGCACTCCTTTATATCGATCCATGCACCTAATCTCAACTTCCATTGTTGCAGCGATGTCAATGACACTCTTAGTGTGCATACAGATTTTTTTTTCGTCAGAAATTTGTAATGTTAATTTCTCCCAATACTCTGTTGCAGATATGATCATCTTCTCACTCTTCCGAATGAGGTCTGCATTATAATCTGCATAGAGATTTTATCTAGATTGAATTTCTGTAAGATTGAATTTATATGGAAGAGAAAACTCAACATGAGTGCAGTATTCTATGTGAGTTTCTTTACGTTCAACCTCCAGACTCTGGGTGCTGATATCGAAACCCCCAGCTATGGGTACGTTCTGTCACTCCAACTTCATTTTACCTTCTGTAAACTCAACGTTTAACGGTAGCACCGGTATGCGGCTCTTGGGGTAGGATGGTATGTTAACATTTTTCAACTGCGGAGATTATTACATTCTGAAACGATTGGCAGTTTCTTTGCGAGCTGTAAGTACTCGTCTACTCGCTATGAATATAAAATATCCTTAAATCTTGCCACAGTCTTGCTCCAATCTGTATCTTCCAATGCTGTTAGTCCCCATGCATAGTCTCTACTACCTAACCTGATCACTCACCACCCTGAGTTTAGGCGTCAGTCGTCATCTAACATCCTGAGTACTTTAACATTATTCGTTTCTCCTAATTGCAAATTGTATCTTCGGGTTCGTGTACCCCTGCTATGCTTTAAATTCTAGTCATCTACTAACTATGTAGCACTCTTGATAGATGGAGGCCATTATGAGTACAGTTCTTGTTTCCACATCTGATGTTGTTCTCGCCTATCGGTTTGTGTATAACTCTCGGCTTAAGTCTGTTGAACTAAAGCATTCTCTGATTCCCTTTTCAGAATCTGGATCTTATACGCAAGAAACCTCAAGCTCCTTATTTCTCTGGCTGCATTGTTAATTTGTAAGAATTTGCGTTCACTAATACGATATTCCTTCATCTACTCCTTTATTTCGTCATCAAGCCCAGCTCATTTGTGTTCTTGTAATCACGAATATCTTCATCAGTTCTTTAGAAGGTATTTGTCTAGACTTATTGTCTCTATGAGATATGCATTGAAATCCTTGATAGAGTTTCTATATTTAGGGTACGTGAATCAATTTATTGCAGAGTGTATCGCCATTAATAATACTACCTCATTTCAGACCGATACTCAATGGCTGTTATGGAACTGGTAAGCTACACTTACCTTTAAGGGGGTCATCACCTCAAATTAACTCTGTTTTTGATATAGATGAACGCTTGGCAACCTTCGTGAAATACTATATGATTATCCTCATGATAACTGTATGTATCGCATGTTCCAATCTTCTTGGTTGAATTTGCTCATCCCCCTCGTCAATTAGTCGTCGATAATGTGCGGGCTCTGCACTTACCAATGTGTGAATTCATTGCGCCAAAATGGATGGAATATGCCAACCGTGGCAATGTTCCTGCGTGATGGGTTGTTCTGGTTTCTCTCGGTATTCGGTGAGGACTGAGCCGCTCCATCATCTATATATTCAACATCTCATTATGACATGCAGCCTTTTCGACCACCCAGGTGTTCGTTGCCACTCGAGCTAGACCATCGCTGTCGAACATTGTCTCTGTGTAAGTTTTTATCATGATTACTAGAGTACTTGCACAAAATTGTTAAAATTTAATATCCGAAGGCCAACAGTAGCGTAAGTATCATTCTGCATTCCTAGCTGGATTATCATTCATTTATTATGAATTTAGGATTTACTGCATCGCTGCCTCAAGGTTACTGCTCAACACAAAGACACTAATAGTGTCAACACATGTTGGGGGTTCTGTTATGCCTCATCCGGAATCTGATTTCTCCCTATCAGCGTTTAGGGCAGGTACAAACATAGCTATTACCGCGGATACATCTGATTTGGAGTAGCTTATTGAGCAGCACCGATGTTAACTACTTGAAAAGTCTACAATACATTCAAATTGAAAACACGGCGATTTATATCTGAATAATGTACTGCTTCAGGCTATTCTTTATGATTCAGAAAGCTCTTCCAATATTGTATTCCGTGATAAGTGAATGTGCCCGTTCAATCTGCGGTTTCGTACTGAAACAAAATAGGTTTGGATGACTGAATAATATAAGGTTTACTGCCCGGCGTAGAAGGCTATATGGTTGAGTTGTGAATCATTTAGCAGTCAGGTACTTATATCTCATAAAAATTGGCTCCAGGCTCCATTGACAATGGTGGACCAGTGGTCATTGGTGAATTTAGCCTTGCTTCATATTGAGTCAGTGGAGCTTATGAGATAGGATCCAATGCTATTGCTTCTAGGGCCACACGCTTATCAGAGGACTCTGTATCATAACATTCCAGTTGAATATGTAGACAAACAACCCAGAAACCGTTACTTTTCCATTTCACTAGCGATGCTTGGGTTGTACATGAGGCACAACAAACTCCGTCCAGCAACGACATACCGGACCCTACTGATTATTGAGGTGATCATAAAATGATAGGAGTTTATGAACTTGGACGAAGTATATCTAGAACTAGATTGTTATAGACAGTCTGCTGGAAGCTTAGCAGAAATTTAATATTTCATTATACGAGGTAGTAGAATGTAACCTTCATGTAGAGCATTAGCCTAAGAGCAGGCCTCGGCAGCGCACTGCACATCGTAAATATTGACAAAAATGACATTCTACTCGTCAAACCTCCAAAACCGGTGCTGCACAATTATTCTGCCAGACTGAATCCTGAAGTTAGACAATTACCAGTGTGGCATCATAAATGAATACTAACGTAAATGCACGTGCGTCCTGTACACCGTACGACGACGGTGCCTGCTCAAAATCGTCTGCATGTGCTGAATGGCCCTGGAGCACATACCCAAACCAGGACCGGCCGCTGATAGAGCCAGAATTAACAGCTATGACACAATGTTGAGCGTGAATCTAGAAGTAACGGCAGAAAATCATACGGACCTGAATAAGATGATGTAGTCGTGCACTCAGCCAATGCTTGACATTGCTCAAGGATGTGCTTGGCCCACGAATCAGCGCCATATGCAGGGTCTTCCGAGTCGTAGCCAGCAATTATATGGTCAGGAAAGAGTGCGGCACCTGGAATATAATCCTCTCCTAGTAATTCGACAGCTGTGAAGTCATCCCGCCGGATCAGAGTAGTCATGGTCGAAGGGGAAAGGCTCATTAGCAGCGACGAAAATATCAACATGGGAGGTGACTTCATAATCTGGACGGAAGATTATTAGACAAACAATTAAAACACAACACTTGGAGAAAAGATGACCCGCCGCATGTGCCAAATTGTTGCTGGGTATATAAAGGTCAAATTGTTTGGGGGGCATTGTGTGCAAAGGAAACGACGTATTTGTGGCAAACCTTTGTTCGGTTGCTTGAGCTTTGGTCATAGCCTTTCCACATGCGGCTAGTTTAGTATTCAGTGCGTCGCTGGATAATCCGAGTACAAGCGCAAGCCGTGTTTGGGGGACGCGGCTCGATTTGGTATATCTATTTGATCCGGCTCTCGGCAGCGATTGGTAACGTCGCGCGATGCTGATTGCTGCCTCAGTCACAAAATCTACAAAAATGTTAGTTTAGTTATAAGCTCAAGACATGATACCTTGACCCACTGTTGGAATTAGTAAGCCCGACACAGTGCTTACTCAGCCCGAGACACAGTAGATAGTTGTAGTATATTCTAGATACTTTAGATACATGTATTTAAGGCCATCCAAGAGGCCAGTAAATACATAGAAATTCATATTTTATACTCTACTCTTCACTGCGCAAACTCAATTTACAACACCCACTACAGCAGTTTATTTTACTTCCTATGCCTCTTCTTTTGTGTCTGTTGCTGTGCAGCCACAGCTACTCCAGCTCTTTCCCTCTTCAACTGCTTTCTATGCTCTATGTCAGGCACGTCAACACAATCTATACCAGAGAGTGCCAAGGTCAATATGCAAACTGCTAACTCAAGAGAGAGAGAGGAGGAGTGGAGGTATGAGACTGATAGTATTGGCGGTGAGAAATGACCAACTAAAGACTACAGAATAATAACTACAACTACTACTATATATACTAAGAAACACGTTCATAAGGAGTCATGTTAAAGGTGAGTCAAACATGTGTACTATGTGTGTTGTTAATAACTATAACTGTGCACTGTGGCTGTGTACTGCGACATGTGCTACAAGTGTGTTTATACTAATAATAGAATGAAATGAAATATGTATGACTACTGTATGTTATCCTCATGTATCAACATGAGTCGGCTTTTGTTTGTTCTTGTTGTCAATATTATAGAAACTGTTCAATAATTAGAAAAGGAAACTAAAAGAATAATCAAAATAAATAGTTCATGACACTCTATAATAGTATCAAAATTTAGGTTTAGTGCTCATCTCTGTAAGCCTTAGTGACCTCAGGTCTGATACCCATTTATTTCTCCTCACAGTATTTTATGTGTCTCATCCAGTGGCAAAAGGGGCTCTAATACAAGGTGGTTGATTACATTGTACTCCCTCAAGGTTTTCTTTTGCCCTGTCATGCTCCCTGGGCAAAGTAGACAGTGTATTGGCACATTTGCGCATACACTAGTGACTCCTGTGTTTTTGAGTAGGTCTCCAGAGCTTGGGTTCTTGTATACCTCATATTTGATTTCAGGCTCATCTGGGGGCTTGAAGGTGACATATTAGAGGATCATAAAAGGAGGATGTAGGTAGGTCCATAATGGTAAGGTATATGCAAATGGACATGTAGTAGAGGCAGTGGAGGGAGGGAACGAAGAGAGAATGAAATTGCTTCATTCATTATGAGGTAATCAACAAAGCTTAGCTTCCATCGCACCTTGCCAACTCTTACGCTGGCATTTATAAAATTCCTCTTTTCGGAGCTCCCTTGAGCTGGCATCTAAAGATTTTCCTTATTCGGGGCTCCCCCAAGCACCGCTTACGGTAGGCACCGAGGGTGGTAGATTTCACGGATTTTTCCGCTGTTCCCCCTTGGCTTCCAGCCACGGTGAAGAACATGATCTTATTGAGAGCGAACAAGGTAATATCATTAAAGTCAGAGAAGATACGTAGATTGGTATCTTTGACAACAACAAAAAGGAGTTGAATGATTACGCCTCAATTCTAAGTAGGGCGTATCAGTTCATATTACATTGCATGAAGTCCGAACTATAGTACTCACGTAAATGCTCGTGCACCACCAGCATCTGGCTTCTCCCCAAACGCAGATGCGTCTACTGCACCTCCACGGAAGATGAAGCCGTACCAATATTGCTTCCCATCTTCAGTGGCTAGAATATCGGCCGGTTAGCAGCTATGAACTATCTCATCCGAACGGAACTAACGTACCTGAGAACGATGCTGAAGTTCCACATTCGGTATAGCTCTTACATTTCTCGAGAACATATTCGGCCCATGCATCG
>JASFCW010000367.1:0-12121 GCA_036936985.1 Crucibulum cyathiforme
GCCTCCGACTTTTCACTCCGACTTCTCGCAAATACCAGGACACCGAATAGATTGCAAAGGGCGCAGCACATAAGCTGAAGCCAACGTCCGTACGATTTATCCTCCATCCTCCTCCGTTAACACTCCGCTTCCTTCCGACATTTCGACACTTGACATGGAAGCACTGTTGATGGTGGTGGTACCATCAATGGTGGAAGTGCCATTGATGGTGGTGGTACCATTGATGGTGGTGGTATTGTCAATGGTGGAAGCACTGTCAATGGTGGTGGTATTGTTGATGGTGGCAGTGCCATTGATGGTGGAAGCACAGTCAATGATGGGGGCAGGCGCTGGTATTGTTGGTGAGCACAACTAATAGAATGAGCAGGAGGGCTGACATACCTAACAGGTCCCCCCTACACAGGTCTCCCAGCGCCCCTCAACTCTTCATCGTCACCATGCTTGTTGATGGTGGTGGTGGTAGTGGACAGAGGAGGGTGATGGTTGAAAAGACAAGCACTGTGCTTGCTGCTGGCAGCATCAACAATGCCTTATGTGATACAAATACATAACTACAAATACACAATAACAAATATAACTACAACACATGGTCTACCAGCATACACAGGTAATTCAAGTGTAAAATAAATAAAATAGATTATATATACATGTTAAGCTGCTATGGTCTAGTGGTTAACTGTGCTGATTATTTAAAAATGGGCCAGCAGTATAGGGTTTGATCCTTGCTGATACCATTTATTTTTATGTAAATCAAGTAGCAGCTTGGATTCTGAGCAGATTCCAAGTAGCAAAAATCTGAGGATTCCAAATGGATTTTCATCAGTCCAAGCAGAATCCAATTGGACTGAGCTCAGACTAAAAGCTTAAAATGTATACAATTCATTATAAAAGTTAATGCTATTAATCCTAGCTCAGTCTGATCGGAATCCGAATGGAGTCCAAACAGAGTCCAAGCAGTTTGAGTGGAATCTGATTGGATCACCTGGAGGAGTGTAAAGACCTCAAAAGGGCCACTGAAGAATGACTCCATCTGAGAAAAGGTGAAAGGACCAGACATGTGACCCAACTTCACTTTGTCTAAGCAATAGGTTTCTAAAAAATCAAGGAGTTGTTCCTTGGAAGCGTGATTAGGAGGTGTGTACAAGGTAGTGATTTCGGAGAAATTTCCGATTTTGAAACCATACGGAAGGCTATCAATAAGGTAAGGATAAGAAGCAGTCAAATTGTAGAGTTTCATGAATTGTTCAAAAGTGTCGATGATATAAGATGTCTGCACCTTGTCTAAAACAGAGTTATGAGAGGCAAAAGGAGTGGGTGAATGAGCATGATATGGAGCATGATTAACAGGAGGGCAGATTTGAGGGAACAAGAAAGGAGAAATATAAGGGTGAAGTAAAGAATCAGTTCTTGTACTAGAGGCAAAATTTTTCGTAGGCTCCATGAGACTTGGAACCACAAAAGGAGCAAGAATGCAAGAGTTTGCATTCAGCTCCAAACTTACAGCCAGAGGGATTGATGTTATAGCCATAGCAGATTGACTTTTGAGACATGGGATGGACAAGCTGTTTGCCATCCCAGACTGCGGCCTTGGGCTTTTTGGAGGAGGTTCCTGTGGAAGGTTTACATGCCTGCGCATGATGTCCCTTGTCTCCGCAGATGAGACACATCGTTGGCCTCTGAAAGGACTTGTTTTCCCAAAAGGACTGTTTGTTATAAGGGGTGAAATGATCATTGGTGTTGCTAGGACAACACTGAACGCCAGAGAGAAAGGATTTCACCTCTTTAGTCATCACCCTAAGGTGCATCTTGTTCCAGTGTTGAAGGTAAGATGGACTGTCAATTGCCTCGTGAGTATGCGTAAAACAACGACATACATCAATATCAAAGCGAAGAACTGTGTTGTAGTTCTCTTCAAAGTTATTGACTGTGCGAATGAACTCATAATGGTCTACCCATTTGTTATAAATAGAGTCATCCGACATGGTCCTGAATACAACCAAGATGTTCATCCAGGCCTCGTGAAACTGTGCAAGGGGTAGATTCTGCTCCAGAGAGTAATTGCTAAGGTCTAAGACAGTCTTCTTCTTCCCTGAAGTATTGATGACATTCTTAGTTTTGATAAAACCTGGATCAATGTGAAACTTCTCTATCATAGATGAGGTCAAAAGTGTTAAAGGAAGGTGTTGACCAGTTTCTAGAAGATTAAACAGGCACTCCAGAATTTCATACTTCTGACTGAAAGGTTTGGGTTTCTTCTCAATCTCAGCAGTCCAGATCATTCGCTTTCGAGTAGCTGGTGCAGCTGTTGTAGCTTTCCCCTTGCTTTGTGATGCGAGTTTCATGAGCCTCAACCAATCAGCTCTGTCCAAAGTAACTTGACTGTCATGTACTTTCGTTCCTTCTAACTGTTCTGTGTTGCCTGTGAAGTGATAGCCGTCCTCTTTATCATTAAAATTGTCATCACCCTCAAAACATCCACCAGTTCCACCATCATCCCCATTCCAAACGTGATCTCCATGCTCCTTTTCACTCCCTGCATCTCCATCTCTTTCAAATCTCTGTTCCCCATCACTGACTCCATCATCACTGATAACTCCATCACTGCCATCACCAGAATTTCCTTGAGCCGTGTTGTCCTTATCTCCACCAGATGACTCTCCTACATTGTGAATATTTGACTTCTGTGGTACCTTTGCTCTGGTTACACTTCATTGTAGCTCACCTGGGACACCAGGTGTTGTTGCAATCTTAGAAAGATTGGTGTAAGCCTGGCTGTGATGCAAGAGTGATGTTAATCAAAGTCACAGCACACGGGATAGGAAAGAAGCTCAAAGGGAACTCAAATGACTGGTGTAAGGTGCAATCGAATTGTAAGAACTTGGGGTCTTGTATTCGAATGCAAGGCCCCTTATATACTGTAGGTGGAATCTAACTATACTAAATGAGTATAAGTCCTGTCTACTAGATAGGCTAAGTCCGAAGCTAAGTACTAAGATAAGATAAATGAGTGTGGTCATGTGGTATCTAGGAATCCGTCACATACACCCTCCAAGGCTTTGTAAAAGTCTCCATCATAAGGAAGTAGTAATAAAAATTAAAGGAATGTGGGTTGTCAAATAAGAAAGTGACTGGTGATTTAATAATCACAATGGGGGCACTTGTTGGGACCGTGGTGGTTCTTGCATGCCTGTGTGAGGATTGCCGTGTGGGCAATCTTCCTGAATCCAATGATATCTTCTCGAAGGATTTGTCTGCGCTCAATGAGACCCTGCTCTTTGAGCCAATTATAATCTTCAGGTGAGAGTTGTTGTGCGTGTGCCAAAGGGCTGAGTACCTGAAGGTACTGAGTGCTGGAAATGGCAGGTTCTGGACAGACCAAGTGTCCATTCTTGTGTCGATATGCAAATTTAGTGTTGTGCTGTGGGTTCCAAGCCTTCGCCCATTCGCGAATTCCAATAGGTTCCATCATGTTGTAGCCATGTCGAACTCTGTGATCATATTTCAAATAGGCATGGAGCATAGTTGCCAAGGTTGTTAATATCATGGTAGATGAGGGTCGATGGATAAAGATCTTTCCGTGGTAGGAGGTTGTGTCGAGGAATGGGAGTGATGGGTTATTAAATTTAGGGTTGTACCCCTGTACTTGAGTTTGACTATCAGCGGGGATGGTAGTGGTGGTGTTGTTAGCCGGCAGCTGATTATGTGGTGCATTGGTGGAGTCAATTATCATGGCAAAGGGGTCAGTGGCATGGTTAATGCATGGAGCGTTGGTGTGGTGAGTGAGAGGATGAGTTACAGGAGTGGGTATGGTGGTGTTAGATAAATAAGTGCTAGTGGCTGTTGTCGTCGTGGTAGAGGGTTGAGATTTTGATTTTGCGACGGCTGTAGGTTCCAAACCACTGATACTTGTAGTGGTATATGCACCGTAATCGATTATGCCATCGTCGTCAGTTCTGAGATGGTGTTTGTTGGCATCTGCTAGGTGTCCGAGAGCAGGAGCAGCATCAGAAAAAGTATCCAAGTCTCCAAAACTAGTAGCATCAAAGTTGGCGTCATTGGAAGTGGACATGGTATTTCTTTGAGAGTCAGGTGTTGGGTAGTCATCGCTGAAAGATTTCGTGCTCTTTATATTTACCAGCATATTTCCCAAAAAGAGTTTCACCATGCCAAGTTCGATCTGGGGATCCTCTGGTAATTTGCCAGTTCCCGACTTTAGATCTGAGATATCTTCAATACCCAGTACATCTAGATAATCTTCAAAAGCTACTAGGTCTTTCACTTTATTGTAAGGCAGCCATGTTATGTCTCCAGCTTTCCATAGTACTTTGAATAGAGCTCTAGTTTTAGAACCTGAATGCTTAATTATTTTGTCAACCACCCATTCTGGTTTGGTGTCCATATCTTCGAAGTTCCAGATTTGATTGTCCATTCTTCCAGGAAAGAGTCTATCATCATTTGGGACATGAGCTCTTAATAATGACGAGTGAAATACATCATGTACGCCTCTAATTTTCAACCTGGTAGGTAATTCAATTCAGTATGAATTATTTCCGAAATCTTGTAGTATTTTGTAAGGTCCAATGAATTTTGGGACAAATTTCCTAGCAAGCCCTTTTGGAAATCAAATATTTTGTGTCGAGATGTAGACATGTTCATTTAATTCAAATGGAGCAAATTGTCTCCATCTATTGGCCGAATGTGTCTGTTTCACACACGCGGCTAGGACACTGTCATGAGCTGCCATTACAGCAGCCTTAAGTTTTTGAGCATAGACGCATACTCCTGCATATTCAGTTGGTTTAGGGTCATTCCAAATGAATGTTCTAGGTATTCTTCCATTGTTCAAGAAGAATGGGGTGTATCTGGTGCTTTCAGAATGTGCAGAATTGATAGCAAATTCAATTTCTGGTAATTTCGTGACCCAATCCTTTTGATTCGGACTTATGCACTGCTGAATTAAAGTTGTAATAGTCCTATTCGCTCTTTCTGTAGCACTGTCTGTTTCTGGATGGTATGTGCTTGACATCCTTAGTTTAGTTCCTATTAAGTCATTGAGATGCTGCCAAAATGTACTAGTGAATAACACATCTCTGTCACTTATTATGTTTTTTGGTAGTCCATGATGCTTATAGACTTCCGAGAATACTAATTCGGCAATTTGTCGAGCCTTGTAATTAGTATGGCTAGGTACTAAATGAAGCATTGATGTAAGTAGGTCAATTATGACTGTGATAGAGTCATATGCTGCATTTCTATCTCTTGATTCAGGGAGTGGTCCGACAAAATCAATGCCTATTGATTCCCATGGGCAACTGGGTATATTCAGTGGGTTTAGTAAACCAAAAGGTTTCTGATTATTAGGCTTGCTTCTTTTACAAGTTGTGCATGAGTCACAGTAAGCATTGGTGTCATTGACCATTTCTCTCCACCAGACATGATCTTTTAGGTAGGCTAATGTTTTTCTTGATCCCAAATGAGCTAGGATTGAATGAGCTTCTGAGATGACTATTTCACGGGTGCTTCTACCGTTAATTTCAATCTTAGGAATGCATAATAGCTTGCTTCCATCTTTATTTAAGTAGACAATGCTGTCTTTTGATACTTCGAAGTTATTATAGTTATTAGGATTCATAACTATGTCTTTAAAGACGTGATCTTTAGCATATTTTCCTTTTAATTCTTCTAAAAGGTCAATTTTATTGTGCCCTCCAGATACTATATTAACGAGTGACGCAGCTTCGGTATAGTCTGTTTGTACTTGTTTGTCGAGACTTTCTAATTCAGGTAATTCATTTTGGGTAATTGCCATTTCGGGCATTTGTTGTTCATTATTAAATTTTGAGGTTGATGCTCTTGTGTCATTGTTTTTGGATGTGTTAATATGTTTTCCTAGGGGTATCTTGCCCTCCTTTTGTTCCTTCGGTCCATGAAGGACGAAAAAATGCTTCATTCTGGCCGCAAATTCTTTAGAAGTCTCTGGTTTGCCTGTCTCTGCTGGTGGGATCTCCTTCTGTGACTTAGAATTTGCTGTATTCTCTGGACCTGTTATTTTTTGGTCTAACTGTGTTCTGAGCTTGTTGTCTCTGTTCTGGGTATCTGATTTTTGGCTCAAGCTCTTGAGCTTAGGTACTCTCTTGGAGGTTTCTCATGTTATTGCTTCTTCCACATCATACCATGAATTCTCTGCTTCTCTCTCTGATTTATTTTAATTTTATGTGCTTCTTTCTCTCGTGCTGTCTCTCTGTGATTCGTTACCAAACTATTGGTTTTCTGAGTGCATGTTTGCGTTGTACGCCAACCTTCCATTCTTTCTAGCATTTCATCCTCTTGTGTCTGCACTCTCGCATGTTCTGTTGGTACTCATGTTCTTGTACTGCATTTAGGAGTTACTGCTGCGCCCTCTGTTCCAACAAACAGGGGCATTGTTACAAGTGTACTGTGTTCCTCAAGAGAGTCGTTGTCTATGACATCATGGTATGTGTATTCGCTTCTAGCACGGACCGTGCCTGGTTTTTCATTGGAATACATCCTGGATAGTGCGTTGGACAGTATGTTTTCTCTTCCTGATACGTAGATTACTTCGAAATTGAACATTGTGAATTTCTCCATCCATCTGGCTTGCCTCCCAGAGAGGTCCTTCTGTTTGAACATGTACTCAAGGCCTTTGTGGTCTGTATACCATCCAAAGCGAGTTCCTTGCAGTATATCATGGTGTCTCATCATTGTCTCTAGTCCTGCTAACATTTCTATTTCATGTACAGGAAAATTCTGTTGTGCTTGGTTTAGCTTGGCAGAATAAAATGTGGCAACTTTTGCTGTCTTCCAGTCTTCTCCCTGGCTTACTACACCAGCAATTCCTGTGAGGCATCTGTCAGTTACAACGTTTATAGGTGGTGCATTAGGTGAGTAATCAATAGGTTTTTGATGGTGGTCTTTATGTTCTGATGCAAGGTGTTTAATATCCTCAAACGCTCATTGATGAGTGTATTCCCATCTGAATGGGACTGTATCCCCAGTTAGTGAGTGTAGTACTCCCATAGGTATGTGAACTTTTGCAATATCATCGGCAAGGTACCCTGCCAATCCCAGGAATCCACTTAGTAAGTCATGTTGCATTGGTGTTTTCCATCACATTAATGTGTCTACTTTGTCAGGGTCCATTTGGATACCCTCATCATCAACAATATGTCCTAATATTTTCAATTCCTTTTGAAGGAAGTGTAGTTTCTTTTTGCTAAGATAGAATTGGTTCTTCTTTAGTATGTCTATTACTAATTTAACATGTCTTTTGTGTTCAGACAGTGTCTTTGAATAGATTATTATATTGTCAAGGTATATTTCGATAAATCGACTGATGTACGGTGAGAATAGGTGTGTCATGACCATTTGAAACATTGCAGCAGCATTGCAGTCGCCTTGTTGGACTACTAAACTTTCCATAGTGCCACCTGGGGTCACCATAATTGAGTTTTTTACATCGTCAGGGTGGATACAAATCTGTTCATAAGCATCTTGTCCATCAACTATAGATTGGTATGGAGCGCGCGCCACGCACAAGAGTATACCATTCATGTCAGGTAATGGTGAAGACATCTTCTTTGTATTTTTATTTTGTTCTCTTAGATCTACCACAGTGCGTAATTGTGGTAACTCTCCCTTTTTACCAACTTTAGGTATTAATAACATAGGCATTGCATTGGGCGCTGTTACTATTCTCCAGCGCCCTGTTTTCAGGTATGCATCTTGTTTTTCAACCCATAATGGTCTTAGAGCTGCAGGGCATTTCGACAGTCTCCAAGTATACTGTTTTTCTGGGTCAATTAAGGGTATACAATGGTTTATCTCATGTAATGGGGGTAAGGGTGTTTTGCTTGCTTTCTTACATATTGGTTTTGCATATTCCATTAATTCTTTTTGTGTTTTTTCTAGTTCATCTTCAAAGATTGCTGTAGCTCAGGAGGCGAGCTTCGTTACTTGCGGTCCTTTCATGGGCAGCGCTTTGTCTGATCCAACCACTATGCTGGGTGGTTCTATGGTTAACGTCACTTGGTGTTGGAATAACCAAGGCGTTCCTAGTATCAAGTCGTAATTTGATACATTTATTATGTCAAAGTATCTTTTCTCATTTATATTTTGATATTCGAACTGAACTTGTGTTCCATAGTTTATCTTAGAACATGATCCTTGGACAGCTAGTTGCACTGATACTGGGTTTTCCAACTCAATTTTTGGTGTTCTTAATTGTTCGGCTAGGGTGGATGACATGAAATCACCCAGCAAGCCAGAGTCTACTAGAGCTTGTGCTGGGTGGCCATTTATTTTAACAACAATAACTATTGGACGTGGTATGGTATGTGATGCATCTTTAACGGTTGTGGAATTTCTTTGGACCGATGGGTATGTTCCTTGTTCTATTTGTTGGCCAAATATTTGTATTGACAGTGTGTGTTCTTCCCGGATTTCCTGGGGTAGTAGCTCCATCCCATCTGGTGGTTGTTCTGTGAATGTCATTGGATAAGTTCTTTGTGACAATGGAGTTGCAGGGTAAGTTCCTACCTCCACTGGTTGACCGTTAATTTCAGTGATCACATCTAGTGCTCCAATAGTGTAATATTTGATTTTATCACGTTGCAGCTTGCAAATGCAGCAGTCCTCGAAAGTCTCCACAATCCAAAACAATTCTTCTGGTGCTCCATCAAAGAAATTGCTAAGAACGTTTTCTGCTTCTTCAAAATTGGTGAGTACTTTGTCCAATAAATCTTGCTTTTGTTTCATTCAAGTGTTGAACCAGTTGGCCAGGTTAAACTTTGGATTACACAGGTGTTTCCCATTGATTTTCATGCGTAATGCATGCTTGACGTCCCAAATTGAGTAGGTGTCTTCAAAAATATCTTCAAGTTCAATCTTATATTTACACCATTTTTCAGTCTTAGGACTTTCCTTTTTGTCACCATAATAAGGTCCTGATGTTGCGAGTGCCCTTAATGCATTCCATGCTAGTATGTTGTCATCATATGGTGTTTTTTCACGATTACTCCATCAGTTCTTTCTAGCGATATGGGTCTTGTTTTTACGTGCACATCGCGTGGCATACCAATTGGGTGTGTTGAAACCCGAACTCTTGAGTAACTCAGTGGGTATGAAGGTCTCTTTTAGCCCACAGTATTCCATTTCATCTGTGATTAAGTATTGTTCCTCACTTATTTTATAAGCAGCAAAGCGTTTGTGGCTTTTTGGTTATATGATTTTATCCCCTGGGCAGGGTCTGTACTTCTCTAATTCATGAGTAATCCTTTCACTCCAGGCATCTTTAACTAATCCTGTAATAGGTTTCCTTGGGGTTGGGACTTTGTTTGTTCCAAGGTATGATTTACGGCTGAAATTCTTCTTCAGGTTGGCAGAAGATTTTTCTTTGGTTGGTTTATGATTACTTTCAGAGTCAGTAGAGCTTTCTTCCTCTGGGTGTTTGATGCCACTTGAGCTGGCTGTATTATTGTTATTCGATTTGAGTAAATTTTCATAATCACAGTATGTTTCTAAGTCATCAAAGATGTTCTCTTCGGTGTCTGAGAAGGTAAAGTCTTTGTAACCGAAATGTACCATTCCTAGATCAAGGGTACTTAAATCCTGAGTGGTCTTGGATAATTTTCGAAGCTCCTCCACTTCTTCTAAATCAAATTCTACGTTGTAGTTTTGTACAATCCCTGGTGGCCCTGAACTTCCTCTAGAAGTGCTAGCAACGTTGTTCTTTTTTGGACACTGTCTGGTGTGATGCCCAGCCTCGAGGCAATTAAAACACTTGTTTGCAGCTCTAAGTTCGTCTTTCTGTTTGTCAGTTAACCTAGGCTGGAAGGTTCTCTTGAAATAACCATTCTTATCACTCCTTTTGTTGTGATAATCTTCTGATTTCTTCTTATTAGAAGAGAAATTCGGAGTATTGTTTGTTTTTCTTCCAAATGAGTTATTACTTTGGGTTCTATTTTTAGAATTTCCATGTCTGTGCCATTTGTGTTGGTCTTGGCGCTTGTGGTGCCTAGTTTCTGAAGGTGAATTGTCACGTCAGCACAACTGATTGCCCTTTTTATCAACATAGGAAGCTAATATTGAGATTTCTTCTATCTCAGCAGTTCTCATGACTTTCTTCCATTTGGAAGTTGCAGGATTAAGTTTGGCACGCCATAAAGCGCATTGAATAGAAAGTCTGAACCCTTTCCAAAGTTTATGGACTTTCTCTTGTTTGTCAGAAAATCCTATAGATGTGAATAACTCCTTGATTTCGGCAGCATACTCCTGAACTGATTTGTTGTTTTGACAGCAGAGGTCTAGCTTTTCACGTTGCTGTACCCTGAAATCAACAGGGAAGAAGTAGTTGAACATATCTAAGAACAGTTTTCTAGTAGACCATTTCTTATGCTTCAAGGCTACTGTTTGAGTATACCATTGGTAGGCTTTTCCTTCTAGTAGAGAGGAAATTACAAGAACTTGTCATTTCTTTTCAACTTCATTTTGTTCTAACCAGTCTACCACCAAGGTGACAAATCTATGGAACTTCTGGGTGTCTGGGCTTCCATCATATTTTTCAGGCATGAGGGTTTTCATTTGCGACTTCTTTTTAGTAGTCTTCCTCTTGGATCTTTTCCTTTTCTTCTTCTTGTCAGAAGGTTTAGAAGAATCTGAAGATTCCAAACTACTGCTCAAGTCAGGGTCATCTGAACTCGGGTCACTGTCCGTTGATGAAGTTTCATCATCCGAGCTGTTAGGGTCACTTGTATTACCCTTAGATTCCTTTTCAGATTCTGTGTCTGAGTTGCTACTGGAGGTGTAGTAAACTTTCTTATGCTTCTTTAAGTCTTTCTTATTCTCTTTCTTATTAAGTTCCTGGAAAGCTTTGCCTAAGTAGCTTTGAGGATTTAATTGATTTGAGGGCTTCATGTTGAAGGCTTTTGAAGAAATGCTTTCTTTCTTCTCTTTCTCGCTATTCTTAGCTTTCTTTCCAGTTATGGTTTCAATTAATTGATCCGCCATTTTGGGTGCTAATGGATCAAACTTTGTCTTTCTATTCTTGGAATGCTTCTTTTTGCCTATTGCTTTGAAGGCATCTCGAATTCCGGATGCAAAAGTTTCTATTGCATGTTCTTGTGCATTTACGTCAAGTTCTTCCTCAGGTATGCCTGAGGCACCCGAGTTGCTAGCATCAGGCCCTTTGCCCTTATTAGCAGTCTTACTATTTACTTCTGTAGTACCCAAATTATTGTCTAAATCATTAAGATTGATTTCTGTAGGTTCCTCCTTTATGGGTAATTTAACTAACATCTTAGCCATTTCCTGGGCATAGTCTTGGACAGGGTTGCGATCCCGAGGTCCTTGTAAATTGGGCTTTGCATTGCCTAATTTCATTTTATTAAATTCTTTCCAGATACTATGTAGTTCAGAAGTGTCAAAGCTACGTGTACGTTTAATGTGAGGTGTAGTTACTATGTGGGTAAGCGGACTGCTACCAAAGCTCAGTGGAGGGCTTTCACCTCTTGAGATTGAGCATTGCTCATTCAGCCTTTGGCTGTGTGTCATAGTGAAGACGTTGTCAGGACTATTGACAATGTCTGCAGATGAGGGTGTCTGATCCCCACCTGCTGACGCACTGGAGGAAGTTAATTTAGTGACAGGCTGTCGGAATTGCTCACCTTGCATGTTAGTCAGCAGTCCAACCAATGGGACGGCTGATGGAATGATGTGTTGACGAATTGTCATAGTGAGCTGAGGTTTCTGTAAGCCAAGTAGTAAAGTTTGAAGAGTTGTTGCCGATGACAGGGAATTCCTGGTTGATCAGACCAGGGGGGATCCGCAGAGACAAGGTGACGAGTAAAGCAGCAAGTAGAATGAGTAGAGTAGCAAGTATAGGTTGTAGCCTTTGAACAGTCAAAAATATGTGATGCGAGAGTGATGTTAATCAAAGTCACAGCACACAGGATAGGAAAGAAGCTCAAAGGGAACTTGAATGACTGGCGTAAGGTGCAATCAAATTGTAAGAACTTGGGGTCTCGTATTCGAATGCGAGGCCCCTTATATACTGTAGGTGGAATCTAACTATACTAAATGAGTATAAGTCCTGTCTACTAGATAG